>VDFB02270324.1:36212-65368 GCA_007258455.2 Sequoia sempervirens
GGAATGGAGACATCACTTCTTAACTAATTGACAAATTAAGAATTCTAAAAAGAGAAGGATTTTATAGATCACTTCAAATAAATTTGGTGTCATGATGATCTGGTTGCATTAGTCATATTATCAAATCTTTCCTTATGGTTTCCATGTCTTTATATCCTTTAAGTTAATTTTTTATGTTTTCTAAAATGTCAATGTTTGTTTGTAGCAATGTCGATACAAACTTTCAAACTTGTCCCATTAAAATTTAAAGAAACTAATGCATCCATAGCTTCATGCCACTTCCATATTAAAATTCATTATTTAAGTAATCATGCTAAGAAATGAACAAATAAAATGGACTGATTTATCCATGCAATTCTTCACATAGAGTCATTCTATAAAATAAAAGGTGTTGTAGTTATTTGGTTTTCTAACTAATTTAGAAAGATATCACTTTATTGCATTAGAGAGGTCAAAATTAATAGCAGATAGATTTTTGTTCTTATATGATCTCCTTCTAAGAAGTCAAACTAATGCAATGAAATGGTATCTTGTTACAAATTTTGGACCCAATGTGATTGACAATGTGTAAATAGGCTAAAATCATGCAAGTATGTGTTAAAGGTTTTGGATTTAGTGAAGATAAATTAACTAGATGAGAAATAATATTTTTCTAGTAAATTTTGAGATATTAATTTCATATTAATATAGTCAACAATTGTTATACATTTTTTCATAGAATTAACTAGTTATAGATATTATTGTTCCATCTTGAAAATTTAATAGTATTGGTAATGCCATCATGCCATTTTTAGAATTAATTTTTTATTGATTCTTGTGGTTTTTGAAGCTAAATCATTATTGATATAATTATCAATTATTATATTCCATTAGAAGATCAAGATATAGAATAATGTTTCACTCTTCAATTTGGTATGTTTTGATATCATCATTTCATAATGACATATTAAGGGTTGTTTTTTTTTTTTTTAATGACTATTAAATTATTCTTGTTTTTATTTTAGATGACATTGAATTATTTGATGATTGTGGTCTTGTCCTAAAAAATTCAATAATTTTTTTAATTTGCTACTCCAAAGTTTATTAACTACATCATGTATAAAATGCTTTCCTTTATTGGGTGTGTTGAAAGATTTAAAAAATATCTCCATGAATCTACCATTTTCCCTCTCAAATTAAAATCAATCCCTTATAGAGGACACATATTTAAGACATATATCACCATGGTTCTATCTAACCAAAATAGACAAACATCATTCTAATCATCCAAGGGGCAACACCATTGGTCAAGGATCAAATGAAAGAGCATATGAATATCAAGAATTCAATTTCCCCTCTACATGTTGTAATCAAAAGAAAAAAGTATTGCATTGTTCAAGCATAGCAACACAAGCACAAAGTGCTCTTATTGTACAATGATAAATTCTTTAGTCAAAAATATTTGACTACTCAACAAATATTTAACACTTTTCCTAAACTAATATGTTAAGCATAAGCCATTGCATCTTTAGATGATCAACCAAACACTTCACAATGCCAATTGTACTTATCTATTGATCTAAACCAAACAATAAAAATGGATGCAATGCAATTTGAGGATGGTATCTTTAATTGGTAAATGTGTCTTCACACATATAATTAAAATATTAGATTATATTTTTTATAATCACTTTTCCCTTTTTAATAAAATGAAGAAAGATGATGAGGTGTTAAATAGGTGGCAACATTTGAAAAATTGGGCGAAGGAAGTGATTACAGAGCTAATTATGAGAGGTGATGGGGAGTACCGTGGGTTAATAGTTAGGATTGGTTGGGCCATGCACAAATTTAATTTGTGGTCTCGTCATAACCTTGACATACCTATACGGACTTTCAATTTCAAATTTGAAGTGACTTCTTCATGTCGTGTGGAGTTCATGTTGAGTCCTCTCGACATTGCTAAAAAAATTCATAGAATAAAGGATAAATACTTAGGGATTTTTGCATTTGGCCCCGCGACCACTTGGCATTGGTACTTGTGCATATACAACTTGAAGGGTAAACTTATCAATGTCATCATTTTTCCAACCTAAGCCATTGGTATCATAAGATTTTCAATTATGGTCCCACAGAGATATCCTCTTTGGAAATAACATCTGGCGCGTGTAACCTGCAAATTTCCTTAATTACTTGAAATCATCCTAGTTGGCTTAAAAACAATGATTTTTGGGTGACCTTTTACATTGACAAATATTTTAATTTCTTCCTCTCGCTGGTTTACCAGTATCTCAGAGTGAAGTGTGGCAACATGGGTGGTGACAGGGTGAGGATGGATCTTTAGACGATCAACAAAATAATTAATTTTAGATGATCAATAAAATAATCAATTTTTTATTACTTTTTTTATTTTGGTCTTAACCAAATAACACTAACCAATGCATGCAATACAAATATGGAAAGTAAATATTGAAATAAATTCCCATCATTAAGGTACTTTTTTGCATAACATTTGTAACTCTCTAGCAACATATTATGATTTATTATTTTGTTACTATAATTATTTTTGTTATGTATTGAATCTTTATATACCATCAATATCAATTGAGATGCCAGTGTTTCTTATAGAAACAAACTCAATGATGTGAGTTTATCAAAAAAATGCAAGTTGGAAACAATTTATATTTTGTGTAATAGCAAGTTATAAATTATTCTTTTACCATTTTTATAATATCAATTAAATTTATGAGTGAATTTTGTGTTATATTGCAATGTATGAGCTAAGATAAACATAAATGTGTTTAAGTATTATCCCAAAGAAAGAACATAAATTATTAAGTGTTATATTTAAATTTAGTTATGTATATAATCTCTTGTTTAATATTTTTTATGAATTAAACTAGACATGCAACTTAAACATACCTAAATGCATAATTACATACATAGATAAGTCAAATCGAAAAGTATTACAAATCCAATTGTTAAGTGAGTTGTCTTGATGTATGATTATTAGTTGAAATATAAATTTTCAATTTAGTATAATACTCATAAAGTCATCAAGCCTTATAATTATTTTTTTACGTATAATGTCAGGTTAGTACAATAAATACTTATAGAGTAGAATAAATACTTAATCTGAACTGGCGAGTTGTCATCTAGCCTCAACACACTAGTTTCCATTTTAATTTCATAAAAGGTATATGTAAAGTTAGCAATAAGACACTAATTTGGTGTATGAGCCTTCCATTACAAAACCATTCAAAAAGGAAATGCCTTTATGAATGATACTATTTATTTATTTTCTTCTACATGAGCTAATTCGTTTAGTATTTGAAGGATTAAAGAACCTTCATTTCAAAAGATTATTTGATAAAATGTCTAAATGAAAGTCCTTGCAAGTGTGTTTCATGAAGGATGAAAAAGAAGATGTTTCTAATAAAGATTCTCACTTGTCTATTATCTATTATGGAGTGGATAGACAAACAATTTTCTCACATATATTTGGCCGCACACACCTTAGGCACAAATAATCACATTATCAATTTACAATTCATCTTGCAACAATTGATTGTATTGGAAAAATACACAATGTCTTGCAACAATTCTACTATCAATTCTAAATCATTAGAACATAGTTTAATTTTATAAGAGATAAAGAACATGTGCATTCTTGAGAATGTCTCTAGGGAGCTGACCTAAGAGAACTTTCTATTAAATCATTTTCACATGCACTTTCTATTAAATCATTTTCACATAATAAAATTCATTCTTGTACATTAAATAAGTGCCACTACATTTGAATTCAATTTCAAAAAAAATCAAATTACAAATATTTTGACACTGTACAAAACTTAAAACATTCTTTCATACCAAAAATATTTTTTTTTGTAGTTTGATGGCAAAATCTTATTCTCAAAGCCATTTGTACCTATCTTTCCCCATTTAATTTCTAAAATATAACATTTCAGTATATCAACCCTTAGTTTTGGTTAATAGTTCTTCAACCAACGTAGAGGAGTCGACAATGGCAACTTTGGAACTATGTCTCATTCCAGGCTTCCAGGCTTACCTCTGGCAATGTCATTGTGGTGCACATATACTGAATAACACTGCAAAATTTCCACAATCATAAAATGCCATTACCATTCACTGTAGAGAGGGTCACTTGAAGGAGGCGCTGCCCATTCTGCTTACTGTACACAACCCCACTAAAGACTCCTTTTTATCTTCGATTATTGCAGACCTTCATTCTCGAGAATGTCGCTTTCACAGGGGAATAATCTCCACTCATTCATCGCTCATGGGCGACTTGCATTTGCTACACGCACAGCTTTCATAATAAGCTTATTTGCCTGTATGCAAGTGCGGGGGTTTGGTGGATGCTCGTGAAGTATTTGACCACATGAAAGAACGAGACAGGGCCTCGTGGAATACGATTATTGCAGCGTACAGAAGACATGGGTATCCTAACGAGGTAATCGCACTGTTTCACCAAATGCAACGAACAGGCCTCCAACCCGATCAGTTCATATTTGCCAGCTTGCTCCCAGCCTGTGGGAAAATTGGAGCCTTGGAGCAGGGTATGGAGATCTATCAAAGCATAGTGAATAGAGGAATTTGTCAAACGTTGTAGTTGCAACTGCCTTGGTAGACATGTATGCAAAATGTGGAAGCATAGACAAGGCACTTGAATTGTTTGACAAAATGCCTGAAAGAAATGTGGTCTCATGGAGTGCCATGATTGCAGGATATGCACAAAATGGATTTGTTGAAAAGACTATAGAAACTTTCAAGCAAATGCAATTAGCAGATGCAAAGCCAGATTCTACAACCTTTTCTAGCATACTCCCTGCCTGTACCAAAATGGGAGCTTTGGAACAGGGTATGGATATCCATCAAAGCATAATGGAAGGGGGGTCTTTGTCAGATATTATAGTTGCAACTGCCCTGTTAGACATGTATGCAAAATGTGGAAGCATAGACAAGGCACGTGATCTGTTTGACAGCACGCCTGAAAGAAATGTGGTTTCATGGAATGCCATGATTGCAGGATATGCACAAAATGGATTTGTTGAAAAGGCTATAGAAACTTTCAAGCAAATGCAATTGGCAGGTGTAAAGCCGAACTCTACAACCTTTGCCAGCATCCTCTCTGCTTGTGCTAAAATGGGAGCTTTGGAACAGGGTATGGACATCCATCAAGGCATAATGGAAGGGGGTTTATCAGATATTATTGTTGGAAATGCTCTGGTAGACATGTATGCAAAATGTGGAAGCATAGACAAGGCACGTGAACTGTTTGACAGCATGCCTGAAAGAAATGCGGTTTCATGGAATGCCATGATTGCAGGAAATGCACAAAGTGGATTTGTTGAAAAAGCTATAGAAATTTTCAAGCAAATGCAATTGGCAGGTGTAAAGCCGAACTCTACAACCTTTGCCAGCATCCTCCCTGCTTGTGCTAAAATGGGAGCTTTGGAACAGGGCATGGACATCCATCAAGGCATAATGGAAGGGGTTTTTTTATCAGATATTATTGTTGGAAATGCTCTGGTAGACATGTACGCAAAATGTGGAAGCATAGACAAGGCACGTGAACTTTTTTGACAGCATGTGGAAGCATAGACAAGGCACGTGAACTTTTTTGACAGCATGCCTGAAAGAAATGTGGTTTCATGGAATGCCATGATTGCAGGATATGCACAAAATGGATTTGTTGAAAAGGCTATAGAAACTTTCAAGCAAATGCAATTAGCAGGTGTAAAGCCAAATTCTACAACCTTTTCTAGCATACTCCCTGCATGTACCAAAATGGGAGCTTTGGAACAGGGTATGGATATCCATCAAAGCATAATGGAAGGGGTTTATTTATCAGATATTATTGTTGGAAATGCTCTGGTGGACACGTATATAAAATGTGGAAGCATGAGAAAGCACGTGAACTGTTTGACAGCATGCCCCAAAGAGATGTGGTTTTATGGACTGCGATGATGGCAGGATATGCACAAAATGGATTTGTTGAAGCGGCTTTAAAAACTTTCAAGCAAATGCAATTGGCAGGTGTAAAGCCGCACTCTACAACCTTTGCCAGCATCCTCCCTGCTTGTGCTAAAATGGGAGCTTTGGAACAGGGTATGGACATCCATCAAAGCATAATGGAAGGGGGGTTTTTGTCAGATATTATAGTTGCAACTGCTCTGTTAGACATGTATGCAAAATGTGGAAGCATAGACAAAGCACGTGAACTGTTTGACAGCATGCCCCAAAGAGATGTGGTTTCATGGAATGCCATGATTGCAGGAAACGCACAAAATGGATTTTGCAAGAATGCTCTCAAAATCGTTGAGTCAATGAAGCACTCTGGAATACATCCTGACATTGTAAGCTTTGTTTATGTTCTACGTGCATGCAGCCATGCAGGTTTGGTGGACAAGGGCTGTATATATTTCAATCACATTAGTAACTCGTACTGCATTACACCTACAGTTGATCATTATGTTTGCATGGTTGACCTTCTTGCCTGTGCTGGCTATCTTGAGGCCACCCTAAACTTTATCATTAAGATGCCAGTTAAACCTCCAGTGGTTGCGTGGATGTGTTTTCTTGGTGTCTGTAGATCACATATGAATATAGGCTTAGGAGTATTTACAGCAAAGCTGCTTTTTTATTTGGATCCTGGTATTTACAGCAATGCTGCTTTTTTATTTGGATCCTGAAAATGCTGGAACTTATGTTCTCTCAAACACCTATGCAGAAGTGGGCAGGTGGGGTGAGGCTCAAATGGTAAGGAGATTGTTGAAAGATAGAGGAATTAAAAAGATCCCTGGATTTAGTTGGATTGAAGTCCATGAAATGGTACATGCTTTTTGTGTAGGAGACAGATCACAAACGACAAAGGAGATCTATGCAAAGTTGGAGAAATTGTCTTGGTAGATGAAAGCAGCAGGGTATTTTCCAGATTCAAGACATTTACTTAATGATGTGGAAGAGGAGGAAAAATAATTATTTCTCTGCCACCATAGTGAAAAATTGGCAATTGCATTTGGTTTGTTAAACACGCCTCCCAGCACAACTATTAGAAATGTGAAGAATCTTTGAGTTTGTATTGATTGCCACACTGCAACGAAATTTATCTTCAAGATTGTTGGAAGTGAAATTGTTGTTAGAGATGTGAACCGTTTCCATCATTTTAAACAGGGACAATGTTCTTGCAGAGACTATTGGTGGTGATAAATGAAGCAATCTGAAAAATAGACTTGGACTACAATTATGTGCAGCGTGTCAAATCTGCAGTAATAATGAAAGGGACAAGGTTTTATTTTCAGTTTCTAGATTTTATTTTGTGGGGGGTTCTGTTTTTTATTGTTTTTTGAGCAATCTAGGTGATGCTGTTGGCTTCATAAAATTAGATACATAGAGTGCTGATCACTGCTTATATACACTGTTGGGGTGTCTGCAAAGACCTGTTTTATGATAAAATGGATGTTTGCTTATATACACTGTTGGGGTGTCTGCAAAGACCTGTTTTATGATAAAATGGATGTTTCATTGAATTGTTTTCAGGAAACTTGCATATTTATGAAACAAAAAGCTGGAGAAAGAGGTGGAAAATTAGATATATAGTTCTTTTGTTTTGATTAATTGTATTATCTTTTGCCTATCCCATGTCTACCATTTGAGATAAGTTACACATACGGGAGGTAATTTTATATAAGTGCATGTAAACTTTATTTTATTTATGGTTATATTTTTCTAATGTTGCTTCACATCCTTTTGCTTCGTGAGATATTTAATAGATTTGTGAATTCACAAATACTTTTTAAATTAATTTGATTTCAATCTGTTTGTTTTAATTAGAAATAAACTATTACAATTTATATGAAGAAATAAAAATATTACAATTGTGCTTGTCTTGTAATTTGTAGATATGCATTATAGTTGAAAAACTTCACATAATAATATTTATAGATTGATGTTAGAGAGAAGAGAATAACATTTGTATATGTAAAATAAAATCACTATTTATATTGCATTTTAATTGCACTTTCATGGTATAACAAAATTGTGCATACAAAGATTTATAAATTGATATTTATGAGGAGGGTTTGAAGGTGAGTGGGAGAGAGCTAAATAGGGCATTTCAATTTTGAGTGGCAATAGATTTAAAATAAGAGGAACTCAAAAGGATCAAAGCTATAATAATTTCAAAGACACAATGAGAGATAGCCATAGAATTTTAGAAAAATGTTAAATCATATTCATGATATGGTCAAATTGACAACTTTATTTGCATGTAGCAAACCTATCAAATGGCGGTAAAAGTTAATTTCCGTTTGATACAATAGCAATTGAATAATTTTGCATTAGATGCATACCTACTAAATGCTAGTGAATACTAAATCCATCTATTGCATCTAAGGTTTGTTTAGAATCTTTAATACAACTATATTCAAAATCTTGAATTTTTATATTTGCTCTATATGAATTTTTTATAATAGGTTCAACTCATAATGTTCAAAGACCTATGAGTCGTATGACTAACAATTTTTGTTTATTCATTGTAAAATGTTGGAGTATCATAAGTGTACATGTTTGTATACAATGAAGTACTAAGAGATGGAAACGATTTAGAATGATGAATTTGAATTCTTCATCTCATGAAAATGCATTTGACAATTCTATGGTTGTAAGGAAACATACATTATAGGTCACTATAAGTCTTTATAATGAGTGTATTCAATATTTACACTAGAAGAAGGTAATTTATTATGAAGTAACTTCCATTCTTATAAAATCTATATCACTTTGCAACTATGAACTAATATTATCACACTGAGTGCCCAAGGTACATCCAAAGTTATAAAGGTATATTTTAATGTATGCAATCTAGTATTGAACATTTGCATAGAAGCAATTCCTTTGTCATTAATAAAAATAAATATATAAATTAATCTCATAGATTACATTACAAAAGTGGA
Source organism: Sequoia sempervirens (assembly GCA_007258455.2). Taxonomy (NCBI): domain Eukaryota; kingdom Viridiplantae; phylum Streptophyta; class Pinopsida; order Cupressales; family Cupressaceae; genus Sequoia; species Sequoia sempervirens. The sequence goes on from VDFB02270324.1 coordinate 45,167, forward strand.
CAATAGGGTAGCGATTCTATAAATCATGGGATGTATGTGCCACAACTAAAAAATTTCAAATTATTAAGAAAATCATCAAAATTCTAGGCTACAAAATAGGTTAATATTTAGGTCATAAAAAATGTTAGTATTGCAAATATGTGGAAATAACTACTAAGCTCTCACATTGTAAATCACAAACATATGAGTGACATAAATCTCACAAAGCTTAACTAGAAGTTTCTTAAGAAGCTCAAAATGGGAGATTGTGGTTTACATCTTTTACTTGACACCTAATAAGAAGAGCATTTGGGGACTAATCATGTCCAATGTCATGTGTGCCTAGTGCCTCTAATATTTTCGCTTAGGCTAAGTAACCTAATATGAAACTTGACCAATGAATATGGGAATTTGGTATTGATGATTGACTTTGGACATTGCACCACTTTGCTTACTGGAACAAGGGGGGACAATTTAAAGGGAAGCCATCCTATATGATGATGATGGATTTTGGACCTATTATTCTTGCCTCTATTAGCATATCTTGAAGAGGGCAATAAGGAGGTACCTTGGTCACAGTTCATGTACTTGGTGTAACATGCCCAGAGTTTACCCTATTGTTTTCACCCAATTTTTAACCCATATATGTGGAAAAATCAAATTTACGAACACATAGAAATAAAATTTTCCAATTCAATAACATAGATGCATATTTGAAATAAACCCATTCCAAATTACATTGCATGAATAAAGTAACATTGCATAATCCCATGTAATGAATTCATCTTTCAAATACAATTTACATATAGATGCATGATCATAATTACAAAACATAGCTTACAAGAGCTTACATGGATTCCAAGAGCTGAATGGATCAAGAGTACAATTGGTCGAAATGTCCCTTGTTGGAGCATACATCCTCAAGTCTCAGCTGCCAATTGCATGAGGGAGACCATCACCCAAGTGCTTTTCCAGCAACCATAGACTTACTGACATAGTCCCTTGCACATCTTCCCAACCAATAAGATGGCTCTGCCCTTCAACGAAGAGATTAGTATGGTAACCCTTTGACATAAGCATATCTGAGCATGGTGTTGTGTCCTACATAACTAATGTTTCCATATAGTGGATACCCGCCTACATGCATGATACTCCCTGATAGCTATGCAATAATAACTCACAGTGAATTGACAAGTGTACGCAATGACAACTTACACTTACTTTGGCTAGAGATTTCATATATATATATATAATTGCTTAGTACTTCGAGCATAGTTGTATGTTCACCCACCCCCTCGCTCTACTTGAAAACTATAATGACCATAAATTACTCTTGACCACGTTTGACCACATAATAATATAACAAGATTCCATTCCAAAAAATGATATAACTTTTATATTGATCTAACTAACCAATTAGGTTTAACCCAACCTCTTAAATACCTTGTTTACACATTTGTAACATAAATAAAATTAGCAACAACCTACTATTCAGGTTCTTTCTTTAATTAATGACTTTCCCAATTCATACATAACTAGATAATTTTGATGACACCATGTCATTGACTAGTCACATTTGGACTCAATCTAAAGTTCTGTCAATAAATATAATAATCCAAAATTAAACATGATTTAAAGTTTACTTCCTCATAATGGGTTTCAGACTCTTTGTTGTCATATCTATTATGGCTCCATCCTTCTCAAATGCCATAACCAATTTGGTAATTCTTGACATTAGATTTCATTTAAGACCTCAAGTTCATGGTAATGTCTAATAATAGTAAATCAGCATAATAAGCTATTCAACCTCTAGTAAATTCAACTAAGATCCTTTCGATTATTCTCCATTTTCCTCATGGTTCCTTCCAAGTTATCCCTTGCATTGATTATATAAGGTTTCTATGTTTTCATGTTCATAAACAATCATAAATCCTTTTTTTCAATATGACTCATATATTCACATGTTTATAATGTACACTAAGTTTATATCTAATCTGGAAGATATTTTTAGCTCAAGAGAGGAGTTTTTGCTTATGCACCTTAAAGTCTCCTCGCATTAGGACTTTGGGTTGCTGAGATGTAATGTCCTCTTCTTTAAGACTAGAACACCGTGAATAGGTATAGACTCTTAGTCAAGTGTAAGATAATAGCATAATTAGAAAATATATATATCACCAATACGTTTTTCAACCCTATTGTTGCATGTCAACATAAACACAATCAAGTGTACACCCTAACCCTAGGGAATAAGTTGTCTTCCTACTTCCAAGGAAATATGAGCATTTGAGAATGTAGGTTCTCCACTCATGGTTAATCTACCATCATAGATTTACATAACATCATAATTTGACAATGACAGCATAGTACTTCTACGTAATACCATTCGTAATATCATAATTCATGCAAGCATACACTTAGCTTATGATATGATAATACCTTCTAGTTCTCTTTGTTTAAAAAATATAACCACATGCTTCTATCATGTAGTAGTTATATGCATATCAAAATAATAAGATTTCTCCAATCAACATGCATGCACAAGCTCTACATAATATGCAATCATCATTTTCACAAGCACTTGCAAACATTAACAAACACAATATCAAATAGAAAAGAATAATGGATAAGAAAGACTAGAATGCCTTAAAATTTAGCTTCCAATGAAGGATTGACTCTCAAAGCTTAATACCAAAACCTCTATATGCTGCTCTTTCCACTTTCAACTTATCTCCAATTCTAACCTCTCTCCCAACACTCAGATCTCACAAACAAATAGCTCTCAAACACTAAATGTAACCACTCTTCTCACAAATTGCAATCAAAAGCACTACTCTGCACAAAGAAAACTATTGTTGAACAATAACAATGGACAACAAATGAATTCCAATCGAATACCAAAAAATTAAGAGGTTTCCCTTTATTTATAAGAGATATTGAGAAAACTAATGTTATAGATCAATTCCCTCAATTGCCACCTCTAAAATTGAAATAAAAAACTCAAAACCACTTCTGCCTAAGCTAGTCGACTAGGTAAATTGGGTGAAACATGGCAGCAAAAAGAATTAATAACTTAACACATTTATAGTCCTAAGTATAATCAATTCCAAACACATGGCCAAGTCGCCTTATTTCAGCTAGCTCGTGGTTATTTTACCAGGTCAAACACTTGCTATGGTTTTTGACTTGCTTTCTACTTCCCATCATGGCTCTTGTTATGCTAGGTTTCTGCTCATGGTGTCGACAATGGAGGCTGCTTTTCAAAACAAAGAAAACTCTAATTGTTTTCCCTACCAATTCATGGCATTTTGACCCATTCAACACTTTCTAATTGTTGTTCATATGTGGCATACTAACTCATCTTTATTTTACAAACTCATGCATTATCATTGACTCACTATTGCACTGTATTAGATGTGCTAACTTTAGTTTAGTATATGCACATAGCTTATGTGTTATATTTAGCTTTACACTTTGTTCACAGTGTCACATCACATTTTATATATATATATATATATATGTATTATAATGTTCTACCATTATAATATATATGTATGAACATATATATTAAAAAAACATTTAATTTCCAATCATATATATGTATATTAATATATATGTCTTTATGTATGTACATATTATTTAATACCTACATATATACTTTTATATTAATATATACATACATATTATCATTTTAACATCTTATAATAAGTATATATATTTCTCGATAAGTATACATACAAAATATATATATATGTCCAATCAATTTCCCATATGTAAGATATATCCATGTATGAGTACATGTAGGTATTTCTACTTGCATATGTGCACACTCGTATATGCTCATATACATGAGTTATCATACATATACATATATACATTTAATGTATATACTAATCCACTCATATATATATTAAATACATGAAGGAGAACATATACCCAATATAGAGATTTAGTCCCTTTAATACAAATTGAAGAAACAACCAAAGGAAATCAAAGATAATTACTCAGACATTCGAATCATCCCAAAAGCTATGACCAAGGGTTTACTTGCTGACACATATCTTGGACTGACTTGAATTAACTTATCTAACCTGGGACGTGAGTGTGTGATAGCTCAAGTAGATACCTTAGTGGTTGCCATACCAAACTCATCTCCTAGGTGATACTCTCCCTCTCCTCGCTGTAGGGCTTGATTCTTTCCTACATCCAACTTAGTTCATGTTACTTATGAAATTTTAAGTATCAAATCCTAAGGCCCATATAAAAATCCTTTGATTTGTGCCTCTGTTAAATCCCATGTGTATTCAAATCGAGGTTTCGAAAAATTTTGTAACTAATCGCGGCCCTACCGAGTTCCTTAACTAAATCGCGAGGTTCTAAAATTCTAGAATCACCTGACCATAACCTTCAAGATGATATGCTATGTAGTTAGGATATCGGGAGTTCGCAAAACTCTAAAACTCCCGAATGATGGTTATTAAGTTCTACTTGCTGAAGGTTTTGCAAATGGGGTAACAACTCAAGCGGGCTTAACCTTGGAGAAAACTTCATCGGGATACCACAACTTTTAAGATGCAATGACAGTTTCGATTCATGAATGGGTCAAGTTGAGTTTGACTCGAAACTACACGGTTGAATCCTGATAGCAATATCATAATGATGGTTATTAAGTTCTACTTCTTAATGACCGGATGATTCATCGGGATACACAACTTTTAAGGTGACAGTTCATTAAATAAGTTGCACGGTGCCTTTAAGGAATGTCTTCTCAAATGCTTTGGAACATTAATTTGAAATGTAACATGATCTTTAAAATCCTCTGAAAGGATAGCTCTTGAAAAGGAATTTCAAGTTGGTGAAATGGATTTTGTAGTAGGTTGGCACGTTTCTCTTGGCCAATAAATGGTCACTTCTCGCCACCAAAATTAAACAAGCCTGAATGCAAGGAAAGGCAACAACATTTTTCAATTCCAGAATTTTCTCTAGATGGTACTTCCTAGTGAGGTTATAGAATGGGAAGATGAACTTGTTCTTGTCATGCAACCTAATTTGAATTGGCTAGAGGAAGAATAGTTCGACAACATTTCTGAACTATGTTCACTAGCCCATAAAGAGAAGACCAGCTATGCCAAGTATAATCAGGTGATCTTCGTTTTAGACGAAGAAGAACGTGCTGAATTTTGCAATTTGGTCATGGAGATGCAGTTGGAATTGTTCAAGGTTCTGGCCCCTCTAGCAGTTTAGTAGCATGCATGGATTTTCACATGTAATGATAACGTCTTTTTCGAAACCTTTTTTTTCTAGAAGTCTTTTTACCTTTTGGTCATTTTCAAGATTGTTACTTTTGTAATGTAACAGTTTTGGTGTGCCTATATATAGACCTCCAAATTAATGAAAATGGGGGGAAAGAAAGGAAAAAAGGGAAGGTAGTAATTTTGGGTTTTAACACAGTTTTATTGTTACAAAAGGGGACACTTTGAGCTTACTTAGAAATATTAAAGAAATAAGGAAATATTTTGAATCTATGTGTTTATCAATATTTTCTTTAATTGCAACCAATTTGTGCTTTGTTGTAATTTCTTTAATGTTTATCTATCATATCAAGCTGAGTATGTGATTATTTCTAGGAATTTGAGTCTAGGATAATTCGTCTATTGAAAGAAATTTGCTGACCTTTCTTTTCTTATTTCTCATTGTGGATTTAAGACAAACGAGCCTTGTATCATTTGTTTACATTAACCTCTTTCTGAATTGGCTTATCGCATTTACTTTCATGGATATGGGTAAATGTTTGTGAACCTTTTCTGCTTTCTGGTTAAAAGCATACCCAGTTTTCTTATTCATTGTATATCATTCGAAGGTAGTTGCACCTTGTAAAATAAGTAGAGAGAATTTTCAAATACCATTGCGAGTGACTCAATTGTTGGTGGTGTTTGTTCTTCTATTCGGGCAATTTGAGTCATTTTCTGCATTAGGACAAATATGTCAACCAACAAATTTTTGGTGGCTCTACTAGGAAAAAAATTGAATGCAATAAATAATCAGTGTCCTTTTCTTCAAAAAATTTTAAGGCACCTTTCTAAGGATGGAGGTTGGCGACTCTGCAAAAAGTAATGAACTCATAAATATTCTATTCCAAGACCTGTGCTGATTTCATTTCTGAATTCACATTATGGCATTAACTTCCTCTCAACCATGGGGAAGTCATTTCGATCCTCTCTCTTTACCTGTATACTCACTGTTGCCTGAAGGATCAAGGAAGTATTTTTCAAAATTTGATGGAGGAGGTTCTCAGGATGTTGAAAAACACATTTTGGCTTTCACAGTTGCTTGCAGTATTTTGGGGGTAAGTCAAGAAGATGTTTTTGTCAGGCTATTTATTGAATCTCTTATTGTACCTACCACTGATTGGTTTTTTTATTTAGAAGATGATTGCATAACTGATTGGAATTCATTAAAAGATAAGTTTTTGGGAAGATATAAGAGCCCTACGGATGAAACAACCTTGTTAGGTCAAATTTTTAATATTCACAAGCAAAAAGATGAAAAAATTAGAGATTTTGTAGATAGGTTCAATAGGTTTCTTAGAAAGATGCTATTCCATTTGACCAAATAAACAATTATAAATTTGCACTTCCATTTCTTCTTTACACCCGGATGTTCAATTTTGTTTGAAAAGGTGTAAAATAAATGATATTGAAATTGTGCAAGAAGAGGTTGTCAAAATTGAGGATACTATGATTCAAAGTGGTCTATGGAAGACAAATCTGGTTGGGTCGAGTGATGAAAGTATAAGAAATCCCATCTTACTAAAAATAATTCCTCAGCCTATAGAGCTCTAATACACACAACCTCCTACTGTTGAATATTGCAATCTCTCTATTTTTGACCCTCAACATTTTAATCAGGAAAGAGTAATTAGAGAAGAAATTAATTCTTGTGGTGATGGGAGAAATGAAGCCTATTATTTCTAGTATGAACACGATGAATCTATAGACCAATCAAATGACAAAGAAAATGAACAATTCATCCAAATTGATAATCTTGAAATTGGTAGTACAAGTGAAATTGTTTTAGCCTCCTTGTTTGCAATAGAGATGTATTCATTCACTTTTATAACGGATGAAGAATCATTTGGAAGCACTCAACATGAAAATAAAATTATCAACATCTTATCTTCTGATCATATACAGGTTGAGTATGAAACTTTCAGATTTTTAGAGCAAGCTGATACTAAAATGAACCTATAAGAAGTCAGAAATGGTATTTTTCTTGAATATTTCCTTTTTAAAGATTTTGATACTGAAGATTTTGCTAGAGACAGTATTGAAAATGATCAGGCAAATGGATGTGTTGGGTTTCATATTGTTCATCACCCTAATCAATGTCTCTATAAGTGCGAGAATGAATTTTGGTGTAAAGAAGAAGTTGTTGTGATTGTATCACAAGACATGAGTGTAGGTGGTGTGGTAAATCATAAAGTTGTTAAATCAAATTTGAGGAAGAAACATTTCAGTTGGGAATAGTTTCATTGGAAAGGATGAAAATTACCAGTTTAGTACATTTCCAGTTTCACAAGAATTTGATAACCAGTTTTCTAATTTACATGGTTCTATATTTGTTGACAAAAAAATAGAGCGTATTCCCAAACACAATGGAATGTGTGTTGCAGGTTAGAATTCAGGATTTCAGAATGATGTAATCACTTATATTTATGGTACCAAGAGGAGGGTTTCATCTGATGGTTTGTGTGTGGGTTGTTCGATACGAGTTCTACTTTCTTCGGATTAGTTAGAATGAGTATTTCATCAAGTTATACCCGAGGTCATCAAGGAAAACATCGAAGATCTTATGTTGGGTGATATTGGTATGAGTTTCCAAATAGAACAGGTGCACAATGAAGATTGGTTTCTTGAAGACCAGAGCTCTCTATTTTTAGTTTAATCAAGTTAGTCACCATTCAACAATTAGCTGTATGCGTGCTCCTCACCTTTCCAATCTTATTTTGTACAAGTTGTTATTTCTCTGAACCTGTGAATGGCTTTTCTTAATTAATGGGTTATATGGAGGTAGGGTCCTTGGACCATGTGCATAGTAGAAGTTTTGGTTATGTTAGTTTTTGTTTTCTACTCTATCTTGTTTTGGTTTGCTCATTTTGGGCTTGTGCCTGGTTCCCCTCCGCCCATCTGCAAGCAGTTCCTTGTCCTTTTGCTTTTTTTTTACTCTGCACCCAATAGACTTTGACTAGTTTGCCCCAAAGCTTCTAGAGTCCTCTGCATTTTCTACAAAAATACAATCCCTAGTTAGAGCCAATGTTACTTATGAAAGTTTAAATATTAAATCCTAAGGCCCATATAAAAATCCTTCGATTTATGCCTTCGTTAAATCCCATGTGTATTCAAATCACAGTTCCGACAAAATTTGTAACTAATCATGGCCCTATCGAGTTCCTTAACTAGGCCGTAAGGTTCTAAAATTCTAGAGTCACCCGACCATAACCTTTGGGGTGATATGCTATGTAGTCGGGATATTGGGAGTTTGCAAAACTCTAAAGCTCCTGACTGATGGTTATTAAGTTCTACTTCTCAACGACCAGATGATTTCATCAAGATACACAACTTTTAAGGTGTCAGTTCATTAAATAAGTTGCACGGTGCCTTTAAGGAATGTCTTCTCAAATGCTTTGGAATGTCAATTTGAAATGTAACATGATCTTTAAAATCCTCTAAAAGGACAACTCTTAAATAAGGAAGTTGGTGAAACATATTTCATAGCAGGCTGGCACATTTCTCTTGGCCAATAAATGGTCACTTCTCGCCACCAAAATTAAACAAGCCTGCATGCAAGGAAAGGTAACAACATTTTTCAGTTCCAAAATTTTCTCAAGATGGCTTCCTGGTGAGGTTATAGAATGGGAAGATGAACTTGTTCCTGTCATGCAACCTAATTTGAATTGGCCAGAGGAAGAATAGTTCGACATCATTTCTGAACTACGTTCACTAGCCTGTAAAGAGAAAACCAGCCATGCCAAGTATAATCAGGTGATCTTCGTTTTAGATGAAGAAGAAGAACGTGCTGAATTTCACAATTTGGTCATGGAGATGTAGTTGGAATTGTTCAGGGTTTCGGCCCCTCCAGCGGTTTAGTAGCATGCATGGATTTTCATGACACGTAATGATAACGTATTTTCTAGAACATTTTTTTTCTAGAAGTCTTTTTTTACCTTCTAGTCATTTTCAAGACCATTACTTTTGTAATGTAACAGTTTTGGTGTGCCTATATATAGACCTCCAAATTCATGAAAATGGGGGGGAAAGAAAGGAACAAAGGGAAGGTAGCAATTTTGGGTTTTAACACAGTTTTATTGTTACAGAAGGGGAGACTTTGAGCTTACTTAGAAATATTAAAGAAATAAGGAAATATTTTGAATCTTTGTGTTTATTAGTATTTTCTTTAATTGCAACCGAATTGTGCTTCATTTTAATTTCTTTAATGTTTATCTATCATATCAAGTTGAGTATGTGATTATTTCTAGGAATTTGAGTCCAGGATAATTCATCTGTTGAAAGAAATTTGCTAACCTTTCTTTTCTTATTTCTCATTGTGGATTTAAGATAAATGAGTATTGTATCGTTTGTTTACATTAATCTCTTTCCAAATTGGCTTATCACATTTACTTTCATGGATATGGGTAAATTTGTGAACCTTTTTTGCTTTCTGGTTAAAAGCATACCCATTTTTCTTATTCATTGTATATCATTCGGAGGTAGTTGGGCCTTGTAAAATAAGCAGAGAGAATTGGAAATACCATTGCAAGTGACTCAATTGTTCATGATGTTTGTTCTTCTATTCGGGCAATTTGAGTCATTTTTTGCATTAGGACAAATTTTCCAACCACCAGTGCATCATAAATGTAGTTAGCCGATAACATGAAAATCATACTCATCATATGTCATTTGCATCATTAAAGTATTTGAAAAGTAATATCATTGTAATGCATGTTCATACATTTCATTCATCCATTGAACATATTAAAGTCATAATCTTGCATTTAGAATCATATTTACTCATAAAAGTAAAAGTAATCTAGTAATTCAAAAACGGGGTGTAACACTTGGTCCTAGCATTTGAGTAGGTCGAGATATCTAGAAGTGTTAAGCCATTGTGGCCATCTTGGATGTTTGACGTTGAAATTGTAAATAAACATATGAAATCACATTATATTCTTTCAACCTAAAACAAGAACATATAATAGGAAAAATTAGTAAAATAATAATATTTCTACTTTCCTCTAATTAATATAAAATTTATTTGTCAAAACATGTATGTATGGCAATAAGTTGTCTTCAAAACATGGAGAAGTTCGACTTTTAAGATGATATCAAGCTAGAATAAAGAATGGTTGGTCCAATTTAATGTATTTTGTATTCTTTATATTTTATCCTTTAGTTTATTTAACAAGCCAAAGCCCAACACCCATTTCTCATAGTACTTTGATAGGAAGGCTTGAGAATTGTTTGGTTCATGGAACTTTAAAATTTTCTATAATTAATGTATTTATCAAACTATGAATTAAGTATTCAATGATCTCAATCAATATCTTTATCTAATTTTGATTGTGTATTCAATCTAAACTAAATACTTGTGCGAGTGACTTAAACTAGGATTGTTACATATGATTTCTAAGGTTGTTTATGAATTTTGAATGTTGAATGTTAGGAGTGTGAATATAAGTGTATGTTCAAAACTTAGCTAACAGTTCATAAATATTTGAATAATTTGATTTAATCCAACATGTAGAATTTTATATTTAAATTCATGTTTAATTTTATCCTTTTTGATATTGAGATCTTTTGATTTAAGTGTCTAGATCACATGTGACATGAAGAGCCAAATTGTTACAACCCCACTAGGCTGCAAGTGGAAAAGACCAAAGAAGTTATATGTTTGTGTGTGTGTGTTTAAGTGTTTGCTTGCTTAATAATTTAGTTTTTATGGTACGAAGTAAATTTAAAAGTAACTAGGGTTTATAATTGTTGAAGAGACCATATGAAATTTTATTGATTGTCAAGGAGTTAACTTATTATATATTTCTCTAAAAGAAAATCTAATTTCTAATGTTATGTTTTGTGTTGAACAAATCAATCAAATAATTAAATATTATACATGTAACAAGCCTCATAACACACTATTATGAAGGTAATGAAATATAAAAAGGGTGTACTATTTATTTATGATTAAAAAGGTATTAAATAAAGTAAACAACCATCACTTATATATAATTTAAATAATAATTAGCAATATCAAACTATCTTTCATTTAAAAGAACTTAATAACATAAATAATTATTTTTTGTACAACATACACATATATACTTTTTTTGTATTAAAGATAGAGCAAAAAAATTTATACACTATTTTTTGATGCATTATGCATCATATGAGAGACACCATCTATTGATTACATTGTTCATCAAATTACTTCTATCTAGTAGCACAATATAACCTATGTTCTATAAACTTTTCCAATTGTTGATTACAAAATTTAGTTTTTTACATCCTTCAAAAATAGACTAGATTCTTCTATAGCCTATGGAACACTACTAAAGTAAAATATTTGAATAACATTCTCAAAATTAGCATTCAACCTTGCTTTCAACATAATTTTCCCATTCTGCCCATCCAATTAGGGGGTCATTGTTTGAGAGGTCTTCATTAGAATGGATAGCTTCAACAACAAAGTTAGAGCCTTCATTGATTGGAATCTATTGTTTTGTTTTTCCTTCTTATTTTTATTCTCATTTTCTTTATTGTAGTTCTTCAAGAGTTCTATCATTCATTTTAGAAGGGGAATGCTTTCCTCATTGAAGTACCAAGTGTTCCCATATATAATTTCTTCATTGTTCACTCAAACTAAGCTATCTTTTAACAGCCTTAGGAATTTGTGCCTTGAACTTTCCAATGTTATAGTTACTTGCACAACAACATTGTGAAAAATGAGTTTTTTAGTGAAACTTAGCAAGCGATCTCTTCACACCCTACAATTTTTCCTCATTCCAGTTTTAATCCAAATTTTCCATAATGTTTCATTAGTAAGCATTAGCCAAAATAGATTGCATTCTTTATCTAGACCCTCCACATTACCATGTAAAATTTCAATCCATTTTATGTTACCTTTCCTACCTTTGAGATTAAAACAAAATAAGTTCCAAGCTTCTTTTGCATAAAGAAATTCAAAGAAAATATGCTTAGCAATCTTAGGTTGTACACAAGAGTTGCACAAGTCAATATCAGAATGATTAATTTTATAAGGTAACTTTTGAAGAATTAATAACCATTTGAAGCAAGCTTTTTTTGGCTCAATGCAATTATACTAGTTTTTTATGAATACATTTTTCCACTTTCTATTAGATAAAAAGATATTCCATGTAACGCCCATCATGCAAACCCCAAAGGACAACCATTGCACACATTTTTTTTAATTAATACAAAATAAACATGCAACTAAACATTAAAACATATTTACATTGCACATTAATCATCATAACATCAAGTCCTCTGGGGCACACAAGGTCACATCGCAAAACAAACTCATAACGAAAAGATAAAAGATAACGCTAAATAACTTATCTAAATTTCATCCATCTTAACATTACAATAACCATTTACAGAAGTACATCCATGTAACCATAAGTAAGAGTATAATTTACATCACATATTACAACCATAATAAGAGTATAATTTACATCACATATTACAACCATAATAAATCTCATACAATAATGTTTACAAAGGTTCAGATACAATGCATCGTCTTTTTAATACATTACATGATCAATAATGAATACAATGGAATCTCCCATACATGTGGGATCAATACATAGTACAATAATGTCTGAATGACAAAATGAAAAACTGGTACAAGCTCCAACTGAAAAACACTGAGAAGAAAGAACGTTGATGGGGAACCCAATGGGTGCGGAGCACGTTCCACCCGACCACATGGGTTATAAATAACCCACCCCCCGTGCTCAAAGGTGACAAGGAAGTAATCATGACCATGAATGTCACAAGACTAACTCAATTAAAGAATAACATAGTACCATAATTCCAAATTCAACATCAAGGATTACAAAGGACATAAACAACAACATCCATAAGACAACATAATAACATTAAGCCATGAAACTCATCACATATAAACCAAGGTAATAACCATTAACCAAGTGACCAAAGAAATAATCATAAATTGTTTTCAAATGAATCTAAAACAACAATTAGAATACAATTCAAGAGGCAACCAAAAACACAAGACATAAGGGCATCTAGTGGAGAGTGTCATCGCATAGCCTACATGGGTTATCCTGGCCCTTCCTCCAACATGAGGTGCTGGCCCCCATCTATGGTTATCCTAGCCCTTCCTCCTACTTGAGGCGTCGGCCCCATAGGGTAGCTCATGCGGAGCCATTAACCTCTCTTGAGGACAAGGTTACGACTTTTTCGGCCATGATCTTCTCAATCTACCATTAGTCTACGATAGCCCTAATGCATAGATGAGGTATCCAAGATTATCTTATGTGTTTTTACTACCCATCCCCCTAAGTTCTATTATTAGGTTTTCACTTGTTAATCTACTCTTACGTGGGTTATCTTGAGCCCTTCCTCTTTTTGAGGCGTCGGCCCCCATGAAGAGCCACTCTCCCTGAGATCCTGAAACAATAACAAAATCAAGCAAGGGTTATACCTTAAGGAATAAAGCATATATCTCAAGAAAGACATGTGAGGCATTACCCATCTTGCTATAACTCATAATCAAAATCTCAACAATAATAAAGCTAAAATCATGCAACATCAAGAGCACATAAAACGAGGATAATCATACAATAAGAAAATCATGCCTTTGGACAACTAAAGTTTACAAAATCAACTAGGTTCCCACATTGAAAACAAAAGTAACCAATAATCTAAAGGTAAGAGAAAGTCCAACAAATCCTCAAGGTCTCAACTCAAATCAACACAATATTTTTATGATTCAAACAATTTTTTTAATCCATTATAGAAATTTCTATTTCCGCAATAAGATTTAAAAATAAGGAAATTTGATAATAATTTAGACATAAATAAATAATTTACTTCTATTTTCCGTTAACCATCACAGTTAATAAAATCATATTTTCAACATATGAAATAATATAACACTGTTTTATTTGCTATATATATATATTTATAATAAAAATTAATAATTATAAAAATATATATATAATTATATATATATATATATTTATATTAACACATATTAATATAAATATATATATTTATATATATTAATATATATTAATATAATTATAAATATATATATATTTATATTATATATATATAAAAAAAAAAATCCCACACAGTACGCAGTGCTGTCGTACGCGGACTATGCATGACAGTCCTGCGGTTGTTGTACACAGCAGTCCATATAGACTATTGTGTACAACCTAGGCGGCCACAAGGGAAAGGTGGGTACGGCCCAGCCATCCCCTACCTGACCTTCTATAAAAATACTTTTTTTTATATTATTATTTAAAAAAAAAATTAATTTTTTTAAAAATAACTTGTACATTACACAAACATCACCGACCAAGCACCGGTTCAGCACAGAAATTGAAACTATTGAATACCATTTCTTTTCACTGGAAAAAAAACATAAATATAAATATGTGTTTATATATATATATATATATATATGCATATTTCTCAAAATCAATTTCTGTAGGAGGACTGATTATCAAACAAATGTATGTATTATATATATATATACTCTAAAAGTATATATATATATATATATATATATATATATATATATATATATATATATATATATATATATACATATACAAGAGTGTATAATCAAAATTTATTTGTTTAAGAGGAAATACAATGTTCAAATCAAATCATAGACAAATTTTGCATCTTCATAAAATGAATATTGTTCTTAGTTATTTTTGGAAGAGTTTTCTAAAACCTCATATAGTTTCCTTTCTCACAGAAATCATATTTATCTTTTTTTTTTAATTTTTTCTTTGCATCAAAAAAATTAAAGAAGGAGCAAATGGAACCTGGAGTCTTGCACTATTGAAAATCTGATGAAGCTTAGCTTGATCCAGATAACCTTTCGAATAACCCTCGTTCCTTCCTTTAGAATTTCGTCTCTTGATTTCCTTGCTCAGATTTCTAATCTAATATTCAATTC
This sequence comes from Sequoia sempervirens, assembly GCA_007258455.2. Lineage (NCBI taxonomy): Eukaryota > Viridiplantae > Streptophyta > Pinopsida > Cupressales > Cupressaceae > Sequoia > Sequoia sempervirens. Next base: position 60,380 of record VDFB02270324.1, read on the forward strand.
ACAAGAACCCCCCAGTACAATGAAAGAAAATGAAACAATTTCCCCAGAAAACTTCAGAAGATCCAATATTTTAGAACTATTATTTTTGTGCAACTTTTGTCAGAATTTTCCCATGAATCAAAAAATCTCACCAATTTGCAATTAAATAAAAATATATCTCTTCTTTTTCGAAAGCTTCTAAAAATCGAATTTAAAAGAAATTTTCTAATTTAATTCCAACTTTTCAGTGAAACTCAATACTCATTGGTCCTTTTTATCTTTTCTTTTCTTTTATTGATTTTTTTCCCATTTAACAATACTTTATGTTTTAATTTTGATTTTGCATGCTTTAATTGCAATTCACACAATTTAATTTATTTATTTCATAATTATCCTCAACATGTTAATTTAATTAAATTAGCAAAATACTAATTTAAATATTTAATTTACACTTTTAAATAAATCATATGACTTTTAATATTAGACTTTTTTATATTTTAATACAAATTATCCAACACTTATAATAAACATTTATTAACATTATTTAATTATATAAATAACATCATACCGAACATCAATATAAAATAAATACCAAAATACACTCACACAAATTACTATAATAAATTACAAAAATGGCAAAACAAAGACGCACAATACCACAAGACAAGATGGTTTGAAAAACATGGGATGGGGTGACTTGTCATCTCTGTTTCAACATCATGTCATTGGGTAAATTTGATGCTCGTTTTGTCTTGCCGAAGCAGGTGGAATCGAGAATCTATACCTGTAATTCCTGCATACAAACAAGATTGTGTACATGTACATATATATAATCAAAACATCACATTGTGAGAAGGAATTGCAGCGTAGCAGGGCACTCGCGAACGAGTGGTGCTATAGTGTCCTCTCACCAAACTATACTAACAATTACAATATCAAATATGAAATAACATTTCTAACTAGTTGATCACATCATAAAATAAATCACTGCATCACAATGTATTACTGAAATCAAATTAACATCACCAAACCATAATGTCATATGAAATATCCATGTTCTCTAATGAAGTAAAATAATCACCAAATAGTCTAACTATCCAATCCACCAAACCAAACAATAAATAGTACTATCACAGTCATAAAGTATCAAACAAAAGCATAGAAAAATAATAAGTCCAACAGTAACAGGAGGGGTATTACATCTTCCCCCCCATAAATTCGGCTTACTCTTGGAAGCTAGTAAACAAAAGAAAATAATATTCCCTAATACGGGAGGCATCCTCCCATGCCGCCAAGATCTCAACGTTAGGACACTGTCGGACCCCCTCGAGTTCACCCGCGAGCTCCTAAGTTAGTTCCTCATCCTCTACCGAAAGCCTCTACACTCGCACTATGGTGCCCAGCTTGGCAGTCATCCACCATGGAAAATGCTTGATGAGACCTACCCGCATCACCCACCATCGGCTTATAAGAAGCTGGTTTTTGATTAAATCCAGAGGTGCTCTTTTGTGGACACAATCTAGCGATATTTCCTTGTTGCCCACATGAGTAACAACCAGTACCTTAGCCAAATCCTCTGCCCTCAAATGGAGCATTTGACTGTTGAAAGCTTCCTCGACTCGATGTTGACTGAAAACTAGGTGCAGGCTACACAAAACGCTCTTGACAAGCTCAGTTCTGCTTCTGATCCCTACAAAACTGAGAATTGCCACCCTGTTGAGAATGAGAGTTCTCATGCTTCGGCTGCGATTGTTGCTACTGTTGCTGCTGATGTTGCTGACCCCCTTTAGAGGGTGTATACTTGTTCCTAGAAGATCCTGCAACCTATGACTGACCTCCATGAGTGCTAAAACCAGGTGTAGGTGCACTGCCAATCTATACTCCAATGTGACCACCCAAGGCCATGGCCAAATTCTCCTCTACCAAACGAGCCTTTTCAACTGCAATTTCCATCATCTTCGGTTTGAAGACTTGCACGCCACCACTAATGTGGGCATTTAAGCCCTGAACAGAATGTTGCACCAACATCCCTTCATCATGGCTGATACCTGCATACTACTTCAATTCATAGAAGCGTCGCTCATACTGTTCCATAGACATCGACAACTACCTGAGGTCATGAAACTCATCTGCCCTGCGTTGCCTCCAATGATATGAAAGGAAGCAAGCCCTGAACGTGTCTAGAAATAATTCCCATGTGACCATGCTAATATCTAGATGTAACTTTTTCTCTTCCAGCCGCCACCAAGTAGATGTGAAACCTCGTAGATGCATAACTGCGCATCGAGCTTTAGTATTGCTACTATAGGGGTGCATCGCGAAGTAACGATCCAAATCAATTAACCATGTTTTGGCTTCCAGTCCTCCTCTAGAACCATTGAATGTAGGTGGGTGAGCTCTCATCAAATCTCTCATATGGCCTACTATCACTGCATCCTGATCTGTAGTTATTTCTCTCCGCCTTGGTGACCTTTCCCTCTCTCTCTTCACCCACTCCTCCTCTGGCCTAGGTCCCAACCGATCAAGAATCTCTCCAAGAATTTGTTGCAACTGACTGTCTAATCCAGGTTATCCTAGGTTCTGACCACCTGATGGATTACTGTGAAGACTCTATTGTTCCTCATGCTCAGAACCATGGGAACTAGGAAATGAGGGACTTTTCTGGTTTGCTCTTCGACCAGCACCACGGCCTCTTCCACGGCCACGTCCTCTACCTCGAGGCATATTTCTGTGCAACAAGATAAAGGTACAAGTGATCTCAAGAGTCAAATGCAAGGTTGCCTAATGGACTTAACTACCCAGAGACCCCGGCATTCGCAAACCTTGGCTCTAATACCAAGTTGTAACGCCCATCGTGCAAATCCCAAAGGAAAACCATTGCACACATTTTTTTTTTAATTAATACAAAATAAACATGCAACTAAACATTAAAACATATTTACATTGCACATTAATCATCATAACATCAAGTCCTCTGGGGCACGTGAGGTCACATCACAAAACAAACTCATAACAAAAAGATAAAAGATAACGCTAAATAACTTATCTAAATTTCATCCATCATAAAATTACAATAACCATTTACAGAAGTACATCCATGTAACCATAAGTAAGAGTATAATTTACATCACATATTACAACCATAATAAATCTCATACAATAATGTTTACAAAGGTTCATATACAATGCATTGTCTTTTTAATACATTACATGATCAATAATGAATACAATGGAACCTCCCATACATGTGGGATAAATACATAGTACAATAATGTCTGAATGATAAAATGAACAACTGGTACAAGCTCCAACTGAAGAACTCTAAGAAGAAAGAACATTGATGGGGAACCCAACGGGTGCAGAGCACATTCCACCTGACCACATGGGTTATAAATAACCCACCCCTCATGCTTAGAGGTGACAAGGAAGTAATCACAACCATGAATGCCACAAGACTAACTCAATTAAAGAATAACATAGTACCATAATTCCAAATACAACATCAAGGATTACAAAGGACATAAACAACATCCATTAGACAACATAATAAAATTAAGCCATGAAACTCATCACATATAAACCAAGGTAATAACCATTAACCAAGTGCCCAAAGAAATAATCATAAAACATTTTCAAATTAATTTGAAACAACAATCAGAATACAATTCCAGAGGCAACCAAAAACACAAGACATAAGGGCATCTAGTGGAGAGTGTCATTGCATAGTCTACATGGGTTATCCTAGCCCTTCCTCCAACATGAGGCACCGGCCCCCATAGATGGTTATATTGGCCCTTCCTCCTACTTGAGGCGCCGGCCCCATAGGGTAGCTCATGCGGAGCCATTAACCTCTCTTGAGGACAAGGTTACGACTTTTACGACCACGACCTTCTCCATCTACCATTAGTCTACGATAGCCCTAATGCGTAGATGAGGTATCCATGATTATCTTATGTGTTTTTACTACCCATCCCCCTAAGTTCTATTATTAGGTTTTCACTTGTTAATCTAATCTTACGTGGGTTATTCTGAGCCCTTCCTCCTTTTGAGGCGTCGGCCCCCATGAAGAGCCACTCTAAAGCATATATCTCAAACAAGACATGTGAGGCATTACCCATCTCACTATAACTCATAATCAAAATCTCAACAAACTCGTACAACCCTTCCAAAATAATAAAGCTAAAAATGTGCAACATAAAGAGCACATAAAACGAGGATAACCACACTATAAGAAAATCACGCCTCTGGATGCCTAAGGTTTACAAAATCAATTGGGTTCCCACATCGAAAACAAAAGTAACCAATAATCTAAAGGTAAGAGAAAGTCCAACAAATCCTCAAGGTCTCAACTCAAATCAACACAATATTTTTACGAAAACAATTATATATAATTATATATATATATTAATATGTATTAATATAATTATAAATATATATATATATATATATATTTATATTATATATAAAACAACAAAAAAAAACAAATAAAAGAAATCTCACACAGTACACAGTCCTACCGTACGCGGATTGTGCATGACAGTCCTACGGCTATTGTACGCAACAGTCCATATGGACTGCTATGTACAGCCCGTGCGGCCATAGGGGAAGGGTGGGTACGGCCCAGCCATCCCCCACCCAACCCTCTATAAAAATACTTTTTTTTTTATAAAATTGTACATTACACAAACATTGCCAACCAAGCACTGGTTCGGCACAGAAATCAAAACTATTGAATACCATTTCTTTTCACTGTAAACAAATTATAAATATAAATATGTGTTTATAATATGTGTGTGTGTGTGTGTGTGTGTGTGTGTGTGTGTGTGTGTGTGTGTGTGTGTGTGTGTGTGCATATTTCTCAAAACCAATTTATGTAGGACTTATTATCAAATAGATGTAAGTATATTATATTTATAAATATATATATACTCTAAAAGTATATATATATATATATATATATATATATATATATATATATATATATATATATATATATATAAGAGTGTATAA
>VDFB02270324.1:65468-265429 GCA_007258455.2 Sequoia sempervirens
TTCCTTATTTTCATGAACCCTGCCTCATTTTCAGTCGAGTAGCGACCTCCAGGTATGTTGTTTTTGCAAATTTTCAATTTTTTTTGGTAATTAGTGATAAATTTAAGTTTTCTTTTACATTCTTTGTAGATTTATTGAATTTTTCCATTTCTATCTAGACTTACAAAAAAATCAAAAAAAAAAATGGAACCTTCATTACTAGAAAAAAGGCATAAAATTGAACCTAGCATACTAAACAAACATAAAATAGAACTTTCATTACCCCCTTTCTGCATTTTTTTAAATTGTTTTACATTCTTGTACAATTTTCCTTCTTCTTTATCACTTATTTTCATGTTTCTTAAATTCTTGCTTTGTTTCTTATTTTTAAGTTAGTATTTCTTTACTAAACAATTTTTTTTTTATATAAATTGTTTTGACTCTCCTCAGCTCTCAAAATAGAAAGGATCCTTGTTGGAAGTGCTATAAATTTCCAATACTTGGTGAATCTAGATCCATTGTTAGTACTGACCAGAAAAAAATTGTCCTTGTAACCACAGGGAAATGGGTGAAGTGAATGGGTAATAATCGATGGGCTATGTAGGAGGCTATTATATTGTATCATATACAAATGGTAGACTCCCACACAACCCATTGATTATTTCTCTTTAACTTTTCCCATTTCCCTATGGTTGTAGGGACAAGATTTGTTTAACCATTACTATGTTTATAGATTCACTTAGTATTGGAAATTTGGAGCTTAACACTTCCACATTGCAGGGAGGTAAAAATTTAATGTAGTTTTAAATGAGATTTCACATCACTTTAACAATTATTTGTTTTCCATTTATATGCCTTAGACATGAATGAGCTTTACACTTTTTTTTTTCATTTGTATTCAATTAAGTCATTTATATTGAATGGTTTAAGGGGATTTTAAACATGTATCTTATATTTTTAAATTACAAATTTAATATAGGTTCACTTATATCTAAATCATGGATCCACACGCTCCAACTCCAACCACTCCACCTCCACCCACTCCACCTCGTAACCCCCCACCTTCACCACCTGCACCCAATGGTGCCCGCTTTCAAGAACAATTCAATATGAATGTTAGAACCATTCAAGATCAAGTTAACGGTATTCAAAATGAAGAATGTGTTCACCCATTATTGAGATTTTTGCATCAAAATTGCAAAATTTTGTTGATGCAATTAGGTCCATGGAAGTGGACTTGGATGAGCATCAACGATGGCTAGAGGAAAGGAGACAATCCCAATCTAAAGAGGAAAACACAAATAAATGAATAGATTGAATTGAGAGCTGCAAAACTTTATTAAGACAACGTTCTTATATTTATAAAAAAATGATCTTGGATGGATATTTTATAAAGAATTTTGTTGGATGGATATTTTATAAAGAATATGGTTGGATGAATATTTTTATTGCTAAATTTATTAATATTTAATAATATAATGATAAGACAAAAATTTAGTAATAAATATTAATCTATTAATTTAGTGTTTGTTCATATATAGTGTTCGTTCATGCATCATGGTTGACTGATGACTTATTTGTTGATCATAATCATTGTGTAGATTTCACATGAACAATCTAATTAACATGTATCTTAATGTCTTCTAAGGATTTTGTTTGAAAGTTGCATTAAACCCATTTGGTGTAAATAATGTTCTTGTTTATGTATCATGATTGGAAGATAGTGATTCTTATTCATGATGGTTTTATGGTCTTTTACATGAATGATCTAATAACATGTTATTAAACTTGAATTTTTTAATGGCATGAATGTTGAATTGAGTTGTAATGGTTTTGTTTGATGGTTGTATCAATTCTTATTCTAGAGGGTCCCAACACAGGAAGACACTCTTCCTCTCAACTCTCTCTCTCTCTCTCTCCCTCTCTCTCAAATCTCTCCCTCTCCCCCTCTCTCCCCCTCTCTCTCTATCTCTCCCTCCCTCTCTCCATCTCAAATCTTTGTTTGTCTCTCCTCTCACTCTCAAGTCCCTCCGCCCTTTCTCTCAAGTCTCTCAAAGCTTCCTCTCTCCCTCTCAATTCTCTATCTCTCCCTAGATAAAGTCTCTCTCTCTCAAGACTCTCCTTGTCTCTCTCCTTCTCTCTCCCTCTCTCTCCCCCTCTCTCTCCCTTTCAAGTCTCTCTCTCCCTCTCTCCCTCTCAAGTCTTTCTCTATCACTCCCTCACTCTCTCCCTCTCAAGTCTCTCTCTCTCCCTCTCTCCCTCAAGTCTTTCTCTCTCACTCTCTCCCTCTCAAGTCTCTCTCTCTCTCCAAATGATATATCTCTCTCTCCTTCCCTCTATACCTCCCTCTCCCCCCTCTCTCTCTCCCTCTCAACTCTCTCCCCATCCCCCTCAGGTCTCTCACACCCACTTAGGTCTTTCTCTCTCCCTCTCTCTCAAGTCCTTCCCACTCCCTCTCTCTCTTTCTTGTGAATTGGCCACACATCAATAAATATATAATATATTCTATGTATTAAATATATTATATAATATATATAATATATAATATACTATATAAAATATATGTACTATATAGTATAATATAATAATATAATATGTTAGTGTAATTAATTAATTATTACACTTGCATAACTTTACTTAGGTAATATTTTAATTCCTAGGTTAATTATTGTCATCCTTATCTTGTTGAGCTATCTTGTTGCTCAAGATAAGATTAGGGTTATGCATACTTTGCTTTTATAAAGCAAATCATCTCATGTAATTATGAACTCCTGAATAATATTTTGCACATCTTTTTGAAATAGCTTTGCTTTTTCTGATTTTTCTTATGTGGAAAGTTTTTGGTTTGCATGTATGATCTTGGTTTCTAACATAATATAATATAATAATATATATTAATATATAATATATATTATAATATTATATATTAATATATATAATATAATAGTATAATACATATTATAATACATAATATTATATATTTATGTATTATAAATAATATAAAAAATATATAACTAATGGATATCCATTTTGGTTTGGTTTGGCTTGGGATTTGGTTTGGGATTGCCTGACTTGGAAAGTCAACCCAAAAAAATGTGTTTTTGAAAATTTGTTTAGTTTTCTGAAGTTCGCCCTTGTGGCTGACAGCTTTTTTTTTACCCGAATTTCATCAAATGAAAAGGGTTTATAGAAAAAATTGTCAACTTTCCACCAATATAACTTTTTCCTTATTTTGAATTTAATAAATAATTATTATTGATGTTCTACCTATATTACGTATAAAGTCTTGATTGATAGGTTGATTGAAAAACTTCTATAGCTTTCAAACTACTTAACATTTTTTGAATCTACAAGATGCACCACATTCTATGCTTCACATACTATAAGATAAAAAAATGAATTTCATAATTTTTTGACCAAGTTATGGTGGTGACAATAGGCATTTTAATAATTCTGAAAAGTTCTAATAAAAAAATCATAACTAATTATTTACGTGGAAATTTTTTTTTAAAAATAAATTTGGTACATCTGAGCATGTGTCCTCTACTTATATTAAAAAATTCAGAAAAAAATATTATGTTTTTCTTGTACTTAGGGGGGTTAGTCATACACCTACTTCTTATTTTTTTCCTGAAAATTTAGTACCACTGCATTGAAATTTCAAATTTTCTCAAAACAAATTTAGTCTTTTTCTAAAAAAGGACTAGTGGCCTAGAGACTACATTCAATTTTCTACAACTTTTGTTTTTACATGTTTTTAAAATTATGTTAATAGCCTATTCAAATCTTTATGTCAAGTTGCCTAACTCTGATTTTTTGAATTTTCATCGCCGCTTAGAGGCCTAGTTTGGACCCCCATGATTCTGCATTGACCCTATAAGAAAGTAAATGTCCATATGTAAATGTCAACTTATACTCAAATGTTTATTTCATGTATATAGTTTCCCTGAAAGATAACAAGAAGAAAGAGACAAGAAAAAGAGAAGAAAAAAATTCAGTATATAACACGCTCGTGTTTTGAATATGTTTTTATTTTATTTCAAATAATGCACATTTTTTGAACTCAAAATGTGTGTGTATTTTGAAATTTAAACCAAAACTCAAGTGTGTTATAACATGCTCACATTATGGCTTGGTAATGACCGATCCTAGGATCGGTCATTACTAATCCATAACGTGAGTGTGTTTTACTATAATGTGCTCGTGTTTTTCGCTATTTTCGAATGAAAAAGTAAATTAGCTTTGTGGCTACCCATCTTTTTGCACCCACCCCTTGAACAAATTTTCCTCATGACATGCCATAATTGTACAATATGAATTTGTAATAAAAGTTCTAAAAACTTCCAAGAAAATGAAATTGGCAAGTATAAAGCCAAATCTCATTGAATTTCCAACATTCTACCCATGTGTGCAAAAGTGGGAGCATTGGAATAGGGTTTGTACATTTACAAAAGAATAAAGTGAAATTTTCAATAGTTGGTACCCATTGCACACCAAGGTAGGATTGCTACTTAAAATTAGATGATTATTTATGTGGATGATAAAAATGATTGGTGTTTCTATGATGAAATCATTACCATGCACTTTCCATGATTAGGTCTCAAAAAATTAGATATTGAGCTTAAAACAATAATTTAGCTTTTCAAGAAAATTTGAAAAATTGAAGTAAAATCTTGTCACTTAAAATATGATGGGTTCATAGAAAGTTATTAGGAGGCCCTCAATTATCTAGGTCAAAAAGCTAATTATTTATAGTTGCATAAGAGAAAATTTACATCCCCTATGCAAATCCCTTTTTTTCCCTTATCCACTTTAGAAAACCAAGTTTGGAGGCTTAATTCCACTTAAGCCCACTGTTGATGGTCCACTTGGCACCTATTTTGAGCATCGGTAGGGGTGTTTCTATTGGGGACACTTGCATGGTGCACAAACGTTCATGCGGTGTGCTTACGTCCCTAACAGATTCCTACAACTGAACCTACAGAGGCGTTACACTTCTCATTGGTAGTGAAGTTGTAATGCCTCCTTCGGCTGACCGACCCAAATATGGCCATTTTCCTTCATTGATTCTTCAAATTCATCTCTTGAACAACCATTTCATCTTCTTTCAAGCATTGAGCTCACTCTTGACCACTTCAAGCATTTAATCCAACACCTTTAGCAGTATTCAAGAATTCCATTGTAGCCAAAGCTTCACTCTGTCACTTCAGTAGAGCACATTTGGGACCATGCCATTGCAGCAGAGGCTTGAGTTCCTCTCATTTCTCCCCCAAAAAGCCTTGATTGTTTGTTTTCTCTTTATTACACTATTTCTTTATCTCATTTCCTTGGTTTTCCATGGAGGAGGAAACACCTAAACAAGGGTCTGACTGAGGCAGGCCCCTATTCAACCACCCAACATTTTCCCTCTTGCTATGTGTAGGTGTGTGTGTTCCAAGGAAGATCAGCTGGAAAATGAATTCCTTAATGAGATCCTTCTTGTTCTCCTTACACTTGCTTTTCTACTTTATAACATTAGAGAATACTTTGTTTATTTACTTGTTTCATTATGGCCTTTTAGTTGAGTAGCTAGGCTATTAGTCATTTTGGTGATTTCACCCTTGTCTCTATTGTTGTCTGATTGTATGGACTATAGGGCACTTTAGAGACACCAATGTGTCACATTGTCATCCAAAGACCGCACTGATGTCCTCAGGTAGAGAGCTCCCTGAGGCACAAAGTTGAACCTAAAAACTAACTAGCCTAGCCCCAACCTTAAAACTCGAGATTGCAAAGTGATTGTAGGACCTCATAGTCCTCATCATTCTCATCCTCATACCCTACACGTTGCACTTAGTTGAGGTAAGTTAGGGCAACCTCTTGCATCTTGACCCTCTGTGACCTAGGGTCTTGCACACAGTGGTCCCCCTCTCTTACATTTTTGGTGAATCCAACATGAACCATTTTGGTTTGTTCTAGCAATATTGATAGTCCCTTTCCTCATACTTTAGGAGTGTTGTAGGTGTGATTTTTGTATGGTTTCTGCCTTACAACACAACTTGCAACCCCTTGTTTGCATAGTTAGAAGGTTCCAAAGGTATTGCATGACAAAACCTTAATTGGGTCATCGTCTTATCCATTAACCTTTGGGGATTCTATGAAAGTGTTGTCTAATGTGTGTAATGGACTCCTTTCTGCATCAACCCATCCCCTCTGTGCAGCCTACAAGTAGTAGTGTTGGTATAACCTTTACTTCGTAGAACCTACCAATGGGCTTTAATAAAGAATCATCTCCTCTTTACATTCCTACATGGATCAATGGAAACATTGTACCTGGTGTTCTCATTGACCCAACATCACAAGTGAATATAATAATGGAGGAGATTATGTTAATAAAATTTTTACATAAGGATGGATACGATGCTCCTATGAGTTTCATCCACGCACATGACGGGCTTTCTGTACCCCCTTTGGGTAGTATTTTCTTATCGGTCTTAGTTGGACCTAAGTCTATGAATCTCCTATTTGATAAAATTCCTAGATTAGAAATCTTTAGAGTGAAATTGGGTATGCCTTGGTTGGTGGTGATGAATGCGATACCCTCCATTGTGCATAAATGTTTAAAATTTATCCATGGAGGATTCGTACACATAATCCATGACACTGGTTATAGACCATCGGTTGCATGTGGTAGCTACTCCTTGGATCACATGTAGCTTGTGTCTGTGGGTCCTCTTCCACCTAGGATGGGTCATTTGCATGAGACATATCAGAACTATAAGAAAGGATGTCTGAGGTTGAAAGTGAGATACCCTCCCTCACCTTATGCTATCTCACGTAGGGCTTTCTTGAAGGATGGAAACAATGCCACTAAGGATCAAAAGAGGAAATAAGAGAAGTGGTCTTGTGATCCTCCTTCTTCCTATTCTACTACCCAGTCTAACACTTCTTCTCACTCAGTTGTGGTACTATCAGGTTCTACTCCTTGTTTGTAGGAGAACCCTTTGGTGCCCACTTGGCAAAATCCTAAGTGTCCCGCATTCAAGCTTTGTGTTTTGCCGACAGAACCTAGACCCATTAGGTATGATAGGAAAAAGGTCTCCTAAGGATATTCCTCCTTGTCTTGACGTTTGCAAGCTCCTACCGCTCCTACTTCTAAGGCAGTGAACAAAAAGAGGCCTGTTGTCGAGGCTCTTGAGTCTACTCCTCTTGTTTCTCCTCAGCATGTTCCCCCTATTCCCATATAGGAACTTATTCCTCCACGTGAAACAACTATAGTGGACATTCGTATGGTTGAGTAGGAACCTCTTGTCCTTTCACAAAATTTAGCCTCTAACTCCAAGAGCTGTAGAAATTTTCTTGCACGTGAACACAAGCGCTAGCAAAAGGCTCTCTTAGCCAAGCAATCTGCCTCACAACAGAAGGAGGAAGGAATGACCACTCCTGCTTCAGGACCTCCTATACTGTCTTCTTCCTCCCTTCCTTCTATTTCTCTCCAGTCTAGTCTGCTCCTAGCTTCCATTGTGAGTATGAATGTGCCTAACCCTAAACAAGTGTAGGTGTTCATCGCTCCCTCGATGGAGTCCCCTTTGCTAATCTTCATTTTGGATATTCAGCCCTTCTCGAAGCCTGTGGATATGGTACATACCTTAGTCTTATCTACTGCAGTTCTCCCTTCCTCTTCCTCTACACCTCTAGCTTCCTCTATGGGGAGTTCATATCCCCCAACGAAGAAAGAGGCGAAGGTCAATCCTTCTAGTAATGAAGGGTGTAAGAGGAGCCTGCCTTCCTCACAAGGTGGTCCTATGTTGACTTGTTATGTCCTTGTAATAGAACTAGTCCCAGCTTCTCCTGAGTTTGTCACCATTCCCAAGTCATTTTGCAAGCTTAGCAGTGAATCTTAGGCACAACCCATCCCATCCACTGAAGTAAGACATGTTACTTGTGTGGGGTGCATATTCAACTCTGTGGATGAGGTTCCAGCCCTATCGACGATCTTTGTGAAATCACCAAATTTGACTCCACAGGAGCTTGGTCGAAAGGACCTTGAAAGACCCCCTTCCTTGGCCCTTATTGTGGGAGGGCCAGATGCTCCTCCTCTTAACATACCACCATTGTAGGCTCATCCTCCTTCCCCTTATGAGGATTTAGATTGGGAAGCGGATTTCCTCTTGGCCAAGCAATGTTAGGGGGAAGCCCTTTCTTGATCTTGTGTGTGAGTGTTTTGTGATGTGTTCCTATGCTATGTGTGTTTGGATGACCCTCATCACCCCCATTGGTGCATGGATACAAGCATGGTTTTTTTGTCGTAAACCTTCTTCTATTTGTATCATAATTCTTCCATGTTTGTACTTGATTTTTGATAAATTGGGGATGATGCAAAGTGTTGGGGGAATTTACTCCCCTTCTAGGTTGACCCAATTTTTTTATTTTTACTTTGTTTTCCTTGCATTCTTCTTGATTTTGTTGGGGATTGATGATATTTTTCCTTGCATTGTGGTTACCTATTATTATGAGCTTGGACAAATCTGACCCCGCTAAACCAGATCCCCCTAGGCCCTTTGTTTGTATTTTTATTTTCCCTTTTTCTTTGTATTTATCTTTATCTCTTCTTTGCTTGAGTTGTCCCTTCTATGTGTCACAATGCTCTTCTTCAACACTTGGATTTTCAGAAAATGAATTCATTTCCAACAAATATTTTCTCGAAAGTCTTCATAATTTTTTCCATAGAATCACATTCTCAACTTGGAACCCTAGCAAAATGTTTTTCCTTTATCATGGGTTTGTAAAGAAATGACTTGAAGACCTTCCTTTAAAGTGGGAATAACTTTTATTTCCCCTTGCACAGGGGAATATCCTTCCTTTCAAATTCCTTGATGAAGTGAACATCTTTCGAAAGGATTCCTTGATGACGAATCGCTCTAAGATGAGCGGTTGCTTTTAATTGTGTGTCCTTTGAGTGGACCCCCCTTCTTCCTCACGGTGGATTCCCTAGGGACCCTTCTTTCAGAGCCTCTATTCCAAATGGAATCCTTTCATGTCTAGCCTAGGGGCAGCCTGACTAGACTCATTCCATTTTCTCTTTCATGTCTAGCTTGGGGGCAGCTTGACTAGACCTTACTTTTAAAAGACTGCATCCCTTGAGTGGACCCATCTCCTTTTGAAGGGTTCCTAAGGGACCCCTTTGAAATTTTTTCTTATTGATGGTCTACGGGTAGACATGTCACCACTTCCTGACTCTATAGAGTTCACTTTCTCAAGTTCCTCCATGCGAGAGATATTGGGGGATACCTCCTTGTAAGACCAAGAACTTGTAGGGTGCTTCCCTTTGAGCTTCCTCCATGTGAGAGATCTTGGGGGTGGCTCCCTTGCAAGACTGAGAACTTGTAGGGAACTTTTTCGATATTTTTCATGCTTGATTTCATGGAGAATACCTTCCCTATAGGACTAAAATCTTATAGGGTGCTTCCTTCAGTGTTCTTTATGCTTAAGTATGTGGAAAATACCTTTCCTATAGGACTGAGAACCTATAGGGCACTTCCTTCAGTATTCTTCATGCCTGAGTTCATGGAGAATACCTTCCTTATAGGACCAAGAACCTGTAGGGCACTTCCTTGAGGCTTCCTTCATGCAAGAGATCTTGGGGGTTTCCTCCTTATAGGTCTGTGGGCCTATAAGACACTTTGTTTTTTCCAACTTCATAGTTTCGACCATCTATGGAGTCATTTTCTTTTCCTGCACCTTCAAGTATTCCAAACCAATTACTACTTTCTTGATGGTGTAGATATACTTTTCTAACTCTACTCTCTTCTTGATCTATTTTACTAAGCACTCATCAATACTCATACTCACTAAAGTGGGGGAAAAATGTATAAGAGCAAATTTTCATCCCCTATGCAAATCCCTTTTTTCCCTTATCCACTTTAGAAAACCAAGTTTGGAGGCTTAATTCCACTTAAGCCCACTATTGGCAGTCCGCTTGGCACCTGTTTTGAGTGTCATTGGGGGAATTTATATCGGGGACACCCACGCAGCATGCAAACGTCTGCGCAGTGCACTTATGTCCTCAAAAAATTCTTGTGGTTGAACTTGTAGAGGCATTACACTTCTCATTAGGAGTGAAGTTGTAATGCCCCCTTCGGCTGACTGACTTTAATATGGTTGTTTTCCTTCATTCCTTCTTAAAATTCATCTCTTGAACAAGCATTTCATCTTCTTCCAAGCATTGACTACTTCAAGCATTCAATCCAACACCTTTAGTAGCATTCAAACATTCCATTGCAACGAAAGCTTCACTCTGTCATTTCGGTGGAGCACATTTGGGACCACACCATTGCAGTAGAGGCTTGAGTTCCTCTCATTTCTCCCCCATATAGCTTTGAGTGCTCTTGGTGGACGTGGTAAGCTTCCCTCTCCTCTCCTCTATCACTTGGTTGAGTAGCATAGTACAACTTTGTAGTGTTTGTGTTCTCTTTATTACACTATTTCTTTATCATGTTTCCTTGGTTGTTTGTGGAGGTGGAAACACCTAAATGGGGGTCTAACTGAGGTAGGCCCCTATTCATCCACCCAACATTTTCCCTCTTGTTTTGTGTAGGTGTGCATGTTGTAAGGAAGATTAGCTGGTGAACGAATTCCTCAGTGAGATCCTTCATATTCTCCTTACACTTGCTTTTCTACTTTATAACATTAGAGAATACTTCATTTATTTACTTGTTTCATTTTGGCCTTTTAGTTGAGTAGCTAAGTTGTTAGTCATTTTGGTGAGTTCAAACTTGTCTCTATTGTTATCTAACCGTACCAACTACAATGCACTTTAGAGACGCCAACGCATCGTGCTAACATCCTCAAGCAGAGAGCTCCCTAAGGCACAGAGTTGAAACTAAAAACTGACTCCTCTAGCCCCAACCTTAAAACTCAGGATTGAAAAGTGATTGTGGGACCTCATAGTACTCATCATTCTCATCCTCATACCCTACACATTGCACTTAGCTGAGATAAGTTAGGGTAGCCTCTCACATCTTGACCCTCTGTGACTTGGGGTCTTACATGCAGTAGTTCCCCTCTCTTACAATAGTAATGCTTATTTAATTGATAGTTTAATTTCTAATTAAGCAACTAATCATGATATCAATCTTAAGCCCTTTAGTAGAGTATCTCAAGAATATTGGATGAAATATTTCCTATCTAAATCTAAAGCACTCCTAATAGTGAAATCTTCCATTTATAATAAATCTTAATAAGGTATAAATAATAAATTTGACAAGCTAGTAGAATGATAATTATTACTTAAGACACAAAAAAATGTTAATCCTTAATCTTCTAGGTTTACATAATAATGATAAAATAAGGCTCCATTTATTAGATTTTATGTGGTTCACTTGGCATGCAAGTTAAAATCATTTATCCTTTTGGTGGAAATGGGTTGATATGGCTAATCATCTAGCTTAATTCTAAGAATTAGTTCTTCTCTATCCATGCATGGATTCATTAAGAATATGGACCAAGTTGTTATGCTTAGGATTTAGGGTGAAGAAAGGAAAAAATATTTTTGGTGGGAAACTTGGATAACAACTTGACTATAGGTACTTATCTCTCACTTGTGTAACAATGTTATCCTTGACTATAGGTACTTATCTTCACCATGATGATGTTGAAGATGTCATGAACTTGACCAAACTTGTTTTTACTATTATTTATAGAACTTGTATTGCCTCAAGAAAAGTAAAATATAATTCATAAAGAGATAGATAAAAGTGTTAGGACAATAAAATTTGAGTTTTCTCTCAATTCCTTAGATGTAGATACCCATTAGTATCGAGAGGTGAAGGAGGAGGATCAATGGAAATCCTTCCTCCCCCATTTTTTTCCAAATTCAATAAATGAAAAAATATGATAGGGATATGTTAGGTCTTGCATAATTTACCTTGACCACCTTAGACACTCTAGAAAAAAATAAGGAAACAAGTAGTTTAATCTTTAATGGTTAATGATTTTGTGTGAGGAGGGACCAAGGTAATTTTCCCCTCTCCATCATTTTAAGATTAGGTCTATTCTAATTTATGTCATGTCCTTTTCAAGACACTTTATCTCCTTTCTATCCCTATCTCTCCCTCTTTCTATCCATATCTCTTCCTCTCTCCCACTCTCTCCCTATCACTCCATCTTTCTATATCTCTACTTCTCCTTTCTCCCCTCTCTCCCTCCCTCTCTATTTATATATCTATCTCTCTCTATCCCTCTCTTTTTATATATATATAATATATATACACACACTCTCCCCATTTCTCCCTTCCTATCTCTATCTCTATTTGTATCTTTAAAAAAAATCTCAATAATACCACATTAAGCATCTCTTTCAATCCACAAATTTCTCTACCTCTATCTCCTTATCTCTATTTCTCTCTCCATGTCTCTATCTCTTTCCCTATCCCTCTTTATGGGTATGTGCAGGATCATCATGAAAAAATAGGCCCTTAAGTGGCAAAAATTTGAATAAGTTATTTATATTATTTCAAAATATTTAAGAATAGAATATGTAGTAAATTGAATTTAGTTTCTAAACTACTAGGTTCATTTTTTATTTTTTAAATATAATTGGTAAAAATTTGAAATTTCAATGCAATAGTACTTAAATTTCAAGGAAAAAATAAGTAGATGTTTGTCTAACCACCCTAACCACAATAAAATGATAATATTTTTTTATAAAATTTTAGATATAAGTAGAGGATTCATGTCCCGATGTGATGCAAGTTTTTTCGTAATTTTTTTCCAAGTAACTAATTAATTATGAATTTTTTATTACAACTTTTAAAAAATATAAAAACTTGTATTTCTAACCACCTTAACTTTGTCAAAACTTCATGAAATTCATTTTTTTTAATCCTATAGTATGCGAAACATAGAATGTCACGCATATTTCAGATTCAAAAAATGTGATACTATTTGAAAGCTATAGATGTTTTTCAAATAGCTTATCAATCAAGACTTTAGTTGTAATTCAAATAGAAAATGAATAATAATTATTTATTAAATTCAAAGTAAAACATAATTTATATTTGTGGAAAGCTGAGAATCTCCTTTAAAAACCTTTTTTCGTTTCATCAACTTTGGGTAAAAAAAAGTTGGCAGCCACATACCTTACACATACCCATCATATCGCAACTTTTTGGCCCATCATGATCCTGCACATACCCTTATCTCCCTATATCATCATCTATCTATATCTCTCCCCCTCCCTCTCCCTCTCCCTCTCTATATATTGAACTATCTCTCTCTCCCCCCTCTTCTTCTCTGCCTCCCTCTCTACATATCTCTCCCTCTCTCCCCCCTCCTCTCTTTCCCTCTATCTCTATCCCTCTCTCCCTCTCTTCTCTCCCTCCCTCTCTATCTCCCCCTCTCTCTATCTCTCCCCATCTCTCACTCACTCCCTCCCTCCCTCACTTCATCACTATCCCCTATCTATCTCTCTATCTCTAGGTCTCTCTCTCCATTTCTCTTCCTATATATCTTGATCTGTACCTTCCTCTTCCTCTATCTCTCAATATTTCTCTCTCCATCTCTCCCTCTCTATTTAATTCTCTTCATTTCCCTCTCTCCCTCTATCTTCATATCTTCCTTTGTCTTCCTCTCCCCCTCCATCTCTATACATCTCTCTCTCTCTCTCCCCCTTTCCCTCTTCCTAGACCTCTATATCTATATCTCTTTTCCTCTCTATCTCTCTATTCATATTTCTTTCATCTCTCCCTTTATCTCTATCTTGTTATCTCTCCATCTCTCTACCCCTATATCTCTCCTCTACCTCTCTCTCTATATATCATTTCCTATTTCTATATTTATATTTTTATCTCTCCTTCTCTCTCCCTCTCTATATTTATCTCTTCCATCTCTATCCTATTGGAAGAATGAGAAGTTTATCTATATGTTGTCATTGATGTCACCATGTTGGTAGCTTGGTCTGATACTCTAAACTATTGTGTATAATTGACTTATCTTCTCTGGTGGTGAATCCAATATTTTTGGAGCACTCTTTGTTATTCTTGTCTACATCTCTCCACAATTAAAAGTTTCTATTTGTGGTTTTTGGAAATTTCTTATGAGTGTTAAAGGCATGCATGATCAGATTATTTTGTGCTTTGGTGCTCGTATGACAAAGTGACATTATTCTATTAATCGCATTAAAGTCTATTTCTGGCCGACTTAATTTTGATATGATATGAAAACTTATGTGCAATATGCTTCTTGTTCTAAGACGACATAGTATAAAGTGCTAAAGGTTGAATTGCATTTTGGAAATATTTTGTGAACTATTGGAGCCAATAGTTGATATCTTTTATAAATGAGAATTGCATCTAATTAGGCTGACCTAATTGATGCTTGCAATGGAGATTAGGTATATGTGTGTGTATGTTGAACATTTTTAAAAGACATAGAGATGACGAAGATATAGAGAGCTATTAATGAATGTGAAGGTGTGATCAGTAAGGAAGAATTAAATGTGAAAGTAAGCAAAGGATGAAGTGTGTAAAGTTTGAATATTGAGCATCACCGGAACTATATCAACACTTGATAGGTGCATCTTTCCAGTTCATTTTTGGCTGTAAAGCCTTATTCTATTTTTTATATTCTTGTGTAGGCAGTGAACCTTCTTGTTGGATAGTGAGTGCTTTTTGCAGGCAGTGAACCTTCTTGTTGGATAGTGAGTCCTTCTTTTGGCAGTGAGCCTCTTTGAAAATACTATATAGTGTGAGTTAACCCTCACCGTGGTTTTTCACTTATTGGGTTTTCCACATAAAAATCTAGTGTTCTTTGAGTTGATTTACTTTTTGTTATTTGTGTTTCATGCTCATATTTAATAACAGAATGGTGTGGCTATGGAATTGATAAGTATTGTTCAGTTTTATGTTTGAATTTGTGTGACAACTGATTCAGCCCCCCTCTCAGTTGTCTTGCACTTGTTTAACAATTGGTATCAAAGCACTAGTTCCTTGGTGAAGATCTTAACCACTTGAGGAGGATCCTAAAGGTTGGTTGAATGGATGATAAATGAAAGCTTTGGACTGCTCTTGAAGATCTTGAAAAAGTGGAAAGAGAAAACAGATATCTAAAATAAAATCTTGATGAAGCAAATGAATGTGTTCAAAAACTATAGGAACAGTTGAAAAAATTTAAGGAAAGAAATAGAGAAGTAAGTGAACAATTGAAACAAGAGATAATTAGACTAAAAGTGATAGTAGAAGAGAAGAAGAGGATTGAAGAATTCCTGAATACAATGGTGCAGAACAAGTCTGATGAATGTTCTAGACTTGAGCAAGAAATAATAAACTTAAGAGTGGAACTAGAGAAGGCTAAACTTTGTGAAAATAATTTCAGATCTATCTCTGTAGACTTGAAGAACTACTTGTAGGATAGAAACCATGTAAAGACAAAGGTGGCTTAGGAGTTGATATCGGTGAAAGATCTAAAGATGTGAAGAATACAATAAACAATCATAAGAATCAAGACAAGAGGAAGCAAAGAAGGAATTTTGCAAGAATACTGCATGTGAGACAGCCTAATGCACAAAGGTACCCCTCTTTTAATGGTGTTTATTTTTCCTATAACAAATATGGTCATAGAGAAACTGAATACGGAAACATGATGAACCAGTTTTCTAGTCCCCCTTCCAAAAAATGTTTTGAGTGTGGGAAGATCAAGTATAAGGCTACAAAATGTAGATCTCAGGTGAGAATGATCAGTCAGGTAATGAGGAACAAATTTAATGAAGGCAGAATGAATCAATTCTTTAATGGCTACCACTACACCTGTAATAAATGTGGACACAAAGAAAATCAGTGTAGATCAAGGAATAATTGAGGACAGATTAATCAAAAAAGTGTTGTCTACTATAGCTATAAAAAGCCTAGACATGTTTCTAAAGTCTGCAAAAATAAGAAAGGAAAGAAGTCTACTCTGGAAGAGAAGAGTGAACCGGTAAAGTAGATTAACAAAGAAGATATGAAGCAAGAGATGGATAAGATATGGAAGAAGAAAGAAGAATAGAAACTTGAAACTGCTGATGCGTTTGTACCCTCATCTAGTATAGATGACTTATTCATAATTTAGACCTAGCATGGTCTTAGGGGGAGCATTATCAGAAGATTATAGAAAACCCCTTGAAGAATGGCATGTTAGAGGATGGCACGAAACTAGAATGTGAAGAATGGATATTTAGAGGTTTTGGAAAAAGAACCAGAGGAAAACATGTTGGCATGATTATTTGCAGACTGAATTAAGGTTTTTTGTGTTAAGAAGATTTCTTTTTAGCAGCTTTTTGAATTCTATCGCATTTAATGCATTTTAGGGTAAATTCGATGGTGTATAAGTTGAAGATTACAAGTCGTTTTGGTTAATTATGCTTTTGAAGAACTTGTGTGGTGGTTTGGAGTGATCTTGAAGTGAGCTTGAAGCATTTCTGGAAGGAATTCGAAGAGATTATATCAGGTAATCTAGAAAAATTTTCTATTTACAAAAAAGGAAGAAGAAATTCAAAAAGGTTTGGTTAAAATTTCAAGAAAGCATAGCAATGGATGAAGGATTGAGTGATGGTATCCCTCTTAAACTAAAAAATGTTGAATTAGAAGAGTAGGATCATATAAAGATGAAAAGATTTGAGCTAGGGTTGAATGAAGATGAATTACAAAACATAAAACCCCTAGGCATCGATTTGTGGAGAGAATTTCTATGGATTACAGATAAAGAGTTTATCTTGTTCTTGTTGAGTTGTTTCAAGGACAATAGTATTGCATTGGAAAAACCCTACTTGATCTCGAAGGAAGCAATCAAATCAATCATTGGATTGTGCATAATTGGAGAGCTCCCTAGAAATAAAATAGTGAAGTACAAAGATGTGGAGGAGCTAACAGGGATTAGTAAAGATCCTCGAGCATTGTTGATTGATACACTCACTAATTTGGCCATTAGGTATGTTACGTACACTATTTCTTACAAAATTTATTTCAAAAACTATGAAAGTTCAACTTCGGCTATTGTTGTACACATAGCTCATATGATGGTTAAGGAGAACAGATAATTTGATTTGTGTAGTTTGTTACTTGAGAATTTGCTTGAAAATGCTTGAATTTTTTGTGGTTGAGGGTTATCCCTTTCGTTTCAGATCCTTGCTGGTGTGTTTGGTGTTTTATTTCTTGAATTCTCTACTAAGAAAAGATAATGTGATGTGGGAATCTAGTATCCCTATTGGAAAGGAAGTTTTCAAAAATCTAGAGTCCTTGGAAGATGATGTGAGCATGCGTAGATCATACTTATCATTGTTGAAAATAAATCTTTTCTCTGGTATATCTGCATCTAGTTGATTTAAAGTGGGCTCTTCTTCTAGGAAAAGAGAATTGGAGGTTGTTATCAATGATTCCCCTTCGGAATCAAAGAAGAGAAAAGATATAGTTGAAGATATCATTGTCATTTTGGAAGAAAAGGAGAAAGAATCCCTAACTAGACTTGAATCCTTGGATCTTGATGACATCCAGTCTATGATGATTAAAAGAAAAATGAATAAGATTGATGAACTATGGATTGTTTCCTCACCTATTAACAGACTGAAGATTGATGATGCTCTAGTAGAATATCTACTTCAGAAAGGTATTGAAGTATTTGTTGTTTATGATTTCTTGCTAGAAAATTTAGTTGAGATCATTGAAGAAAGGATGTTGCTTGAAGGTCCAAAAGGATGTAAGATGGAAGCTTTGGTTGGAAAAAGATGTGGTAAAGCTAAGAAAATATTATCTGAACTAATTGCGGAAACTAAGAAGTGTGTTAAAGAAATACCAGGTGTTTACAAATATTGTCTCTGGTGGCCTATAACAGTAGATAATTTTAGAAGCAGAATTGAAGCGATTGAAGCTGAAGTGAACAAAATTGGAAAGAATTTTGATATATTTGAAGATAAAGAATGAAAGCAAAGAATAAGATTTGGTGAATTACAAGTTGAACTAATAATTGTACAAAAATAGAGAGATGATGTGATGAAGACTTCTAGCTTCTTAAAGAAATTTTTGAAGTCCAATTAGAACATCTTTCTAGAATTCTTACTAATGCAGAAGATGTTGAGAAACAGTGCTTTGTTACAAATTGATCATCCTCTTTCACTTTGTTGGCTTTATTTGAAAGTACATGCAAAAGAATGGAGTTTGTTGTATTTGACTGGAAGTTGTTTCCAATTCTCAAAGAAAGGTACAAGAAGGTATTTCAGGTGAAGAATTTCATCTTCACTTAATTTTTATATGCTTGAAAGTTCTAGATGGTTGGAAGTTTTTGAAGATTTTGGAAGTTTTTTTTGAAATTTTGATGTCACCATGTTTACACTCATTTTTTGGTGCCCTTTTCCATTGATGTCAAAGGGGAAGAGAGTTGGAGATAGTGGGAGAGAGTTGGAGAATGTTAAAAATATTTTTGTGAGAATTGAAATGATAGGAGAAGGAGAATTTTGTTTACATGTTGCCATCAATGACAAAGGGGGAGATTGTTGGAAGAATGGGAAGTTTATCTATATGTTTTCATTGATGTCACCATGTTGGTAGCTTGGTCTGGTACTCTAAACTGGTGTGTATAACTGACTTATCTTCTCTAGTGGTGAATCTGGTATTTTTGGAGCACTCTTTGGTATTCTTGTTTGCATCTCTCCGCAGTTGATAGTTTTTGTTTGCAGTTTTTGGAAATTGCTTATGAGTGTTAAAGGCATGCACGATCAGATTATTTTGTGCTTTGGTGCTCATACGACAAAGTGACATTATTTTTTTAATCGCATTGAAGTCTATTTCTGGCCAACTTAATTTTGATATGATATGAAAACTTATGTGTGATCTATTTCTTGGTCTGAGCTAACAGGTAACGTGCTAAAGGTTGAATTGCATTTTGGAAATATTTTATGAACTATTGGATCCAACAGTTGATATCTTTTATAAATGAGAAAAGCATCTAATTAGGTTGACCTAATTAATGCTTGTGATGGAGATCAGGTATATGTGTGTGTGTGTGTTGAAATTTTTTAAAAGACATAGAGATGATGAAGATATAGAGAGCGAGTAATGAATGTGAAGGTGTGATCAATAAGGAAATAGTAAATGTGAAAGTAAGAGAAGGATGAGGTGTGTAAATTTTGAATACTAAGCATCACTGGAACTATATCAACACTTGATAGGTGCATCTTTCCAGTTCATTTTTGGCTATAAAGCATTATTCTATTTTGTATATTCTTGTGTAGGCAGTGAGCTTCCATGTTGGACAGTGAGTCCTTTTTGTAGGTAGTGAGCCTTTGTACTTGGATAGTGAGTCCTTTTGGTAGTGAGCCTCTTTGAAAATACTATATAGTGTGAGTTAACCCTCACTATGGTTTTTCCCTTATTGGGTTTTCCATGTAAAAATCTAGTGTTCTTTGAGTTGATTTACTTTCTATTATTTTTGTTTCATGCTCATATTTAATAACATAATCTAGAGTAGTTGTGGAATTGATAAGTATTGAAGTTTTAAGTTTGAATTTGTGTGACAATTGATTTAACCCCCCTCTCAATTGTCCTACACCTGCTCAACATATCCATCTCTCCTCTCTCTCTCTTTATCTCTCCTTTTCGCTCTTCATCTCTATCTCTATCTATATCTTCCTCTCTATCTCTATCTCCTTACTCTCCTCTCTTTCTTTTTCCCCCCTCTTATCTCTCCTCTCTCTCTCCCTCTCTCCCTATTGCAAACATAACACGAGCTGGTTAATAATGAAGCCTAATTGTCTTCCCAATTTAGATTTTTTTTTTCAATCATGTTTAGATCTCTGTAAGTGGATGCATAATTGATTTGAAGTTATTAATTCTCCATTGAAAACTTTTTTGCAAAAAAAAAATCATTTACTAAATTTCCTATCAATTGACCTGATGTACACAAATATGAAAAAAATAAATGCCAAAATGTTTCCTAATTAACCTTCTACAACTCTTTGACATACCCATTGCACACCAAGGCTAGTGGGTTTCACGTGGACTCAATGACTTGCATTTCTCTATTTTTTTCTAATTCATGATAAGAACATGACAAAAAAATCTTATTGAAAGAGTTACATAAAATAATATTAAACAGATTGATAAGACTAAAGAAAAAATAAATTAATAAAAGTGGTTTTTCATTGTTTGACTTCTTCTAGTAGAGAAAAAACTAAATTAATAAAATTGGGCATGCCTATTGTGGCAAATGCTTAGTAGTTTCGTGGTGGGAGAAAAAAATATTAAATCAAGTGGGTACACCTACTATGTCCCATACTTGTCAATGTTGTAGCATATAAGCATTTTATTGGAAGGAAAGTGTAAGTAAAAATGGTTCCCTCTGTATTGACTTCATATACTATCATTTTCAATTTATACGTTTAATGTGTGGTAGGAGTTCCAACATCTGAGTTCAACACCTAGAATTTTTGGTTCCTGAGGCTTATGTTTTCTTTCTATCACTAGTGAGCCTTCCAACATGGGATTTCACCCACTCAAACCCTCTTGTATTTTATATGCTTTTCCCTTCACCTTCTCATCTTCTTACCAAGACCTTTTCATTGCTATTTATCTTTTGTTCCTACTTTGTGTCTAGTCCAATCCAATTTCATGGCATCTACTTCTACTTCAACACCTGCCTTTGACAGATACCACCCTCCCACACCTAGGCTTTCCTTCCAAAGTGATAAGAGGTATCATGTGTTTTTGAGTTTCAAGGGACCAGATGTGAGGAAGACTTTGGTCAATCATCTCTTTCAAGCACTCTCTACAGTAGGTTTAAATGTATTCATTGACTCTGACAAATTGAAAAAGGGTGAAATAATTGAGTCAAGCTTGGAAAGAGCAATCAAGAGTAGTGACATAGGCATTCCTATATTTTTGAGAGGACATTCAAGCTCAATTTGGTGTCTCAAGGAGGCTGTTGCAATATTGAGCACCCCTGCCTTGATTATTCCTCTCTTTTATGATGTGGATCCAACTCATGTTAGATACCCTTTGAGTGAGCCCAATCCCTACAACCAATCATTTCACAAACATTATGCCCACTCAAATTGATACACAAGACAAGAGATTGATGGGTGGAAGAATTCCCTTTTGGAGATCTGTAAACGCTCAGGATGGTCCATGGATCTAACTCAAGGGTAAGTAACCACCCTCACTTTATGTTCACTTTTTGATATTTTTGATTTATTATTTTTTGGCTGCTACTGATAATGGATTATCCATTACAGGGTTTTATGTGAAATTTATAATTCTGTTAAGTTCATTGATAAATAAGGAGTGTGTTTGAATAAGTATATAACTAAATTTTGTAAGAGTTTTAATACTTATTTTGATCTTTATTTATTCTCCAATCATATTATGATGACAATAATGAGATTTGCACATTTTACTTGTGTTTAAATTTTAAGCTTAATTTTTTCATCGAATAAGATCAAAACACTAATATTTTAGATACTAATTCTTCTATCAAAATAAATTTAATTTCATAAACAATTTCTTTCACATTAATTGAACTGTTAGTTGTTTAGGTGATAGTGAATAGCGTATTACCTTTATGTTTTTTAATATCATATGAGAGCCAATGTTAGAGCTTAGAAGTATCTTTAAAGGGATGTGTATTACTATTTTGTACCATAATTATGTATGTTGTTTCTGGAGTTGCAAAGAAAACTTAGGATAAAACTTTGCTTATATTTTAGTTTGTACACAATATTTATGTTTTTGTCTAAAAGAGGTTATTAGGGATTAGCATTGATAAACTAGTATAGTGGAGGTTTATTAACATATTTTTCATAATGATTTTGAGTTGGTTTTGGAACTTCAAACCTTTTCCCTATCTGTTAATTTATTTTTTCCTTGGTTTCCATAGGAGGATGGACTTGCAATTCTAGCAGGATAGTACTTGGAATGATAAGCCCACATGTATTATGGGTGTTTGTTGTATCATTTTGAATAGTGCCTGGTTCTTTTTTCTATTACTTTTCTTCCAAGCTTTGACATGTTCTGGGTTGCTACTTGTTACTATGGGTGGTGACCATTGTAGAATTGAGTCAAGTTCTTGTGAAGAATTCTAGAAGAATGCTACTGTGTTGAAGCATTTAGAATTTGGGGGAGGGGTTTCACAATTTATGCAAAAAATTCAAGGCCCAGACCCTAAAGCCACCAATTTCTTTGTGAAAGGTTGGAATGCGAGGTCTATGTGGTACAAGGGTGTTTAGTTTCATATTGATGAGGATTTCATTATGCAGGTATCTAGTCTTTCAATTACTAGGAGGAAGTTTTTCAGAGACAGGGGTGTGGCCAAGAAGGCGTTTGTGAACTTTTTCAAGCATGATGAGAGGAATCAACTTAGGGAAATTGGAAGTAGCGGTTATGCCAGGAAGTCCCTGAAGCTGCTTTGGAGGGACCATGTGAAGGAAATTATTTACTACTTCACCCTTGAAGGTAGATTATATGTGGTTTATGCTTATCACTTTGTGATTTTGAACCATTTTAGGCATAAGGTTTCTATCTCATTTCCTTTTTATATGTTACTCTCTATGGAGAAGAGTATTGAAGACCATAGGGAGAACCCTAAGAAGATTGTTTTTCATTAAGGGCTTATAAGTTTGTTATTTTCTTATATCAAGTCGAAATTGATTCTGGTCTCCCCTAAAACTCCTAGTAAAAAGGGGGTTAGAAATGATGGTTATGATACTAGGGATTCTTTTGGTGAATGGGTTGGTAGTTCTGAGGAGGAAGAGTTAGAATTTGAGGATATGTCTATTGATGAAGAAGGCTTTGAGGAAGGGGAAGAGGATTTGGAAGAGTGGGGTAAGGGTTATGAGACTGATGTGGAGTTATGGGGGGCTTTGGCTAATTCTATTAGAAATTTTTCAAAGGGGAAAACCAAAGGCTTGAAGAAAATAAAAGCTTCGGCCAAAAGGAAGCTTGTGATCGGTGATGAAGAGAAAGCCTTGGGTTTGAATGTGAATCTTGTGTTGTCTTCGGGTGATGAGGGTTTGAAGGAATGTCCTCCCAAGGGTGAAGTGGCTCCTTCGAATGTTGTTAGTGGTCAAAATTCCTTTGTGGCGAACCTTGTTCCTACTAAGACTAGTTGTATGGAGAGATCCCTTGTGTTAGGGCTTAAGGTTCCAGAAACTATAGTGGAGAAGAAGTCGATTGATACTAGTCCTATAGAAATACAGGGGATTGAAGTGGTTAATTGTTCTGAGGTTGTTTCTTTAGCTGAGAGGGAAGTAAAGGAGTGTCTGGAAGTGTTAATTGATTTGGATGACTTTCCAGAGAAGGAGAGGATTAAGGTGGATGTTGTGGAGGTCAAGGATTCCCTAGCTGAAGAAGAGGATAGCCACAATAGGGATTGTGTTGATGTCCCTGACGATTTGGAGCAGAATGAGCAACCTTCGGTTAACTGGGATGAATTTGATATGAATATTTTTTGCAGGATGGCTGAAGATGGGACTAGAATTCTGCTTTCTTTGGTTAAGTGGTTATTTATTGAGGTCAAGTATCTTAATCTTCAAATGAAAAATTGGTAGGATGTTTGTGTTGCTATTCTTAGAAGCAACCAAAAGGAGTGTGAAATAAAAGGCAAAGTGAAATTAATGCATGTTAAGCTCGATAACCTTCTAATGGATGTTGGTCATTTGGGTGTTACTCACGAGGAAAGGATTTCCTCTTTGGAAGGTAATTTTAATAAAAAGTTGGAACATATAGTTGCTAGCCTAGAGGATAAAATTGGTAAGATGTCTAAGGACTTAAAAAAAAGTGGTCAATATCATTAATAATTCTTTGAAGACTACTTCGATGGGTCTTTCTGCTCTAAATGAGAAAGCGAGGAAGTGGATGGGTAAACCTCATGACATGGGTGATATGGAGAATATGATTGAAGAGGTTCATGATTCTTATCTGGTGGAGAGAGTGGAGACTTCTACTCTTGTGTTGGATAAAGACTTGTAGAATGGTTAGTGCATTAGGATGAGAAGTAAGAAAAAAAAGAGGGTGGCTATGGCTATTGAAGAGCTAGAGGATGTTATCAGTATGCATGAGGAGTTCATTAAGAAGAACATGGCCTCGACTGATGTCTTAGATAAGTTGTTGTAGCTCATGTGCTTCCTTTTTTGGTTCAACAGGTTTGTTGTTGTTTTTTGTTGTTGGGATTGCTGACGGGTTGTTATTGTTAAATCTTTTGTTATCTTTTTGGTTTTTTGGGCTGCTAGGTTTAGTGCTTAATTTCTTTTTGCAGCTTTTTGTCTATGTAAATGGTTTTGGGGTCCCTTCAAAACATGTTTTTCCTTATCAAAACCATATTTTTGGAATTTTCTTGTATGTAGGGTATGGTTTATTTGAAGGCCTAATGTATTAAGCTTATTGAGCATTATTTTTAGTTGTCTTGTACTTAACAACTATCTATGTCTATTAGAGCCTAAAGTGAAGGAGAATCACCCTCTCTGATGAATTGGTACTCAATTGTCCACTATTTGATTGAGTATTAGCTTGTTGATTCTAAGTTAACATTTATCCCTAAGCTTATCTATTTGAGTTTATTCTTTAAGATTTATGAAATTATAATTTTCACAACCAACAAGACTCATTTGTAGTCAATATACTACAAACATGTATGATAATCAGACTAGACCCTTATTTATGACCAATCAAATATTGCATTAATAATATAGTGATTCAAAACTTTTATGTCTATGAGGTGTGTGTGTGTGTATACCCAAACATTTTTTTTGTATTGGAAAAAGCTAAAAAAATACCATTTACACAACACATCAATAGCAAAAAAATTAAAACAATTACAAAGTTTCACCAACAACAAAACTAACACATTTACAAAGTTGTCCCAATAGTAGCAAATCCAAATCATATAACAATTTTTGTGGCTTCTCATTATTTTTTTTACTTCCACTTAATATTTCTATAAAAAAACACTTGTAACTTTTTTTTAAGCTAGTTTCCTCAATAGACCATAGCGTAGGAAGAAAAAAAGAGTAAAAGATGAGCAAATAATGATAAAAAAACAACACACCTTAGTTAGCTAGTAACCATTTAAATTGTAATCCATGTTTAAACACCTACAAATGGTAATTTCCATCCTAATTGTTTTGATATATAAACATAGGGTGTTGGGAACAATATTATTATTTACTTCCAAGTTGCAAGTTTGAATTGCTAGAGTGGCTTGAAATGGTACGAAGAAAAGGGGCACGAGTTTTTCTATATAAACATGCTAGAGGGAGTATGAATTTTTCTCTATAAATACATTAGGAGTATGAGTTTTAGGTTGAAATCTCTTAGATGAGAATTGAGAATTGAGGGTGATGCAGAGGATAAACAAAGACAAGAACAATATGTTTTAGACTCTATTGCCTCTTCTGAAGGTTTCTTTAAATGTTCCTTGCAAGTTTTCCTACAAACCTTTCTCACTAGGCTCAAAACCTCAAGAAAGACCTAATTGAAGTGTTATTGTATCCACACTCACTTTTATGCCTTCTTAGGCTTATTGAACCTTCAACACACTCCATAGGGTCTCATCAAACCCCACTTTGCTAAGGTGAACTCAAAAAAAAAATATTTTTCATTAAACCCTCAAAGGCCTAGGGTTTTGATAGTCTTTTGGGACAGTGAAAACCCATAGACCTGCATAACTCACACATACATTTGATTAGTGAATTTTCCCTTGGTGGACACTTGACCAACATATTGGATGTTGTGGTTGTGTTTCTGATATGTGGTTTTCATTGATGTCAACACTATTAGCATTATTGTATTGAAGGTTGTATATGTCAAGGATATTGAGAAAATTGTTAAAGAAAGAGTTCCAAGTTCCCAATGGAACTATGAAGGTCATGAATGTGTCTTTTTCTACACGTTGAAGATCAGTTGTTGTGGAATAAAGGGTTTATTGTTGAGCATATCTAGTCCATCCATCGAAAGTTTTAGAGGTCCATGTGAATATTTTTTTGAGTTATGAAGATCTATGTTCTAACAATGTTTATGTAGCCTCTGCCAGTGTTCTTGATTAAAGTTGGTGTGATTCTGGTAATTCTAGTTGTTGTGGATGTTTCTCTATTATTTCTTGGTGCTTGTGGATGCTTCTAGATCATGCTCTATCTTTGTTGCATGTACGTGTTGATCTGTGTACTCATGGTTGAATATTTTTCTTGGTATGTTCGGTTCTTCATGTTCTTGGCTGACATGATGGTTGTGGCGTGTTCTGGATCCTTGTAGATTTGATTTTGAATGATTGGCATCCTCAAGGATATTTTTTTGGGTCACATTATGATATTAGTCAATGGTGGTTGATCTACATTGAAAGTTTGTTTGTAAAATTGGGCCGACAT
Organism: Sequoia sempervirens; assembly: GCA_007258455.2. Classification (NCBI taxonomy): domain Eukaryota; kingdom Viridiplantae; phylum Streptophyta; class Pinopsida; order Cupressales; family Cupressaceae; genus Sequoia; species Sequoia sempervirens. Next base: position 91,804 of record VDFB02270324.1, read on the forward strand.
TGAAAATGTCTTATATTTTGGACGACAAGGTTGTTTATGTAATTCCATGTTGTGGATATATAAGATAGATTGTTTGAGCAAAGTTGGTGTGTGCATAAGAGTGAATATATGCCAGAGAAAGTGTAGATGTGTGAATAGTTTCCAAATCATTTGATTGCAGAGCAGAGTGAGAAGAAGTTTGAGCAAAGTGTGAAGAAGGTTTTTTGTGCTTAACTGGAACTGTAATTAGGCTTGTGAAGAAGCTATTTCCTTAATTCATACCCTACGGATCTAGTTTGTATTGTTGTGTATTGTTGGGTAGTGAGCTCTAGGAAATGTGCATGAATGCATGTGCATTCCCATTATTTTTTTTATACTTTTAACAGGGTATAATATTGTGGACTAACATCCACCATGGTTTTTCCCCTAATAGGGTTTCTACATAAAAAATATTGGTGTTCTTTGTGTTTCTGATGTGTTATTTGTTCATGGTTTACTGTTCATTCATCAAATCTGAGATTAAGTTAAGTAATGTTTGGAGAAGTTTAAATATTTTGTGACAAATGATTCACCCCCTCCCCCTCTTAGTTGTTTTTCTAACAATTGCTATCAGAGTAGGTTCCTCTGAAGAAGTTTAAAAGATTGAGGTGATCTGAGATGGAATCATACAAGAACGAAAACCCTAGATTCAGTGGAACAAACTACTCATTATGGAAAACTAGGATGGATTGTCATTTGAGGTTTATTGGTGAACCCTACTAGAAGATTACTAAGAATACATATGTTATTCATCATAATGGTCCTTCCACTACTGATGAGATTAAAGAGGCTAAGAATAATGTCAAGGCTATGGAATATTTGTTGAGTTCTCTAATAGATTCAAAAATGACAAATGTGATAGGTCTGAAGCAAGCTCATGAGATGTGGACGAAGATAGAAACTTTGTATGAAGGAAATGTACATGTAAAGATGGCTAAGCTATAGAGTTTGAAAGGAAAGTATGAAAATTTGAAGATGAGTGAAGATGAGAATATTTCTTCTTTTATGCAAAGAGTAAATGAAATAGTGATGGGTATTATATGTGTCGGTGGTAAGCTGAAAGAGGAAGAAATTATGGCTAAAGTGCTCAGATCATTTCCTCCCTCCTACAAAGTGAAGGCTCATGCTAATGAAGAAACCAGATCATTGACGAATGTGATAAGAGATACACTGAATTGTAAACTTTCTACCTTTGAGTCGAGTGAATTTGGTGAATTTGCTCCTAAGACTGAATCTGCATTCAAGGCTACTATATCTAAAAGAAACAAGCAAATATATGATCTAGGAGAGAGTTCTAGAAAGACATTCAAGTATGAGGCAGAAATGAAACAACTTGAAGATGAAGAAAGAGAGGTAGAAGAGTTGGAAGCACTGATTGTGAAGAAAGAAGGTAGGGGACAAGGTAAGTATAAAGGAAAGTTTCCCATCAAATGTTTTTCTTGCAATAAAATAGGTCATTTTGCATCAAGGTGTCTTGAAAGAGTTCCAAGATCTAAGCCTTACAAATCTAGATTCCAAAAGAAATGCTATTTTATTGAAGGTGTGATTGATGAAGATTCTAATAAAGAAAATGGAAATGAAAATGATTGGGTTTTCATTACTATCAAGGAAAATAGTGCTATGGCTATTGAATCTGCTAAAGTTGAGAAAGCTCTTGCAGCCCGAATTGAAGAAAAGGATGAGTGGGTCATTGACAGTGGATGCTCACATCATATGACTGGTGAAAAAAGAAAATTTGTAAGTCTAGAGAAGTATGATGGTGGGATTGTAAGATTTGGAGATAAAAATTCTTGTGTGATTCGTGGTAGAGGATCTATTTATCTTGGTGGTAAGCATAACACTAATGTTGTTCTTTATGTTGAAGGATTGAAGCACAACCTCTTGAGTTTTGGAGAAATGGTGGACAAGGGTTATGATCTTTAGTTCAAAGATAGAAGATGTAGGATATATGAAAGTTATGGAAATATAATTGCTTTAGGTAAACACACAAAAGGTAATGTTTTTCTCCTAAATGTTGCTAGTGAAAGTTGTTTAATTGCTCAAGTAGATGAAAGATGGTTATGGCATAGAAGGCTATGTCATGTGAATTTTGATAACATATTCAAAGTAAGTTCCACTCAAGCAGTAAGAGATCTACCTAAGCTAGTAAATCCTACTAACACAATTTGCAAGGAGTGTTAGATGGGAAAATAGACTAGAGTCTCTTTTCGGAGCAAACAACATCATTCAAATGGATTACTGGGGATGGTGCATACTGATCTATGTGGTCCCTCCAGATTCAAAATTCTCCATGGTGAAAGGTAATTTATGTTACTTATTAATGATTATTCTAGAATGATATGGGTTGCTTTCTTAAGAGAAAAATGTGAAGCGTTAGAAAATTTCAAAAGTTTCAAAGTTATGGCAAAAAATGAGAAAGGTCTAAAAATAAAATGCCTAAGGTCAGACAGAGGTGGTGAATTCACCTCCAAGGAGTTTAATTCTTTATGTGAAGATCATGGAATCAAAAGATAGATATCTACTCCTCGAACCCTTCAATAGAATGGAGTTTCAAAGAGGAAGGACAAAACAATTCTGGATGCTGCTAGAACAATGATGATTGAGGGAAATGTTCCTCACATCTACTGGAGTGAAGTTGTAAGCACTATTGTGTACACTTTGAACCGGGTAAATGTAAATTCTAATTCTTGTAAGACTCCTTTTGAACTATGGTTTGCTTATAATCCTATTGTTAAGTACTTCAAGATCTTTGGAAGCAAGTGTTACATCAAGAGAGATGATGATATAGGCAATTTTGATGCAAGAAGCAATGAAGGAATCTTTCTAGGTTACTTTACTAGAAGCAAGGCCTACCGGTGCTATAACGGAAGATTGAGAAATATGGTTGAGAGTGAAAATTTCAAAGTTGATGACGACTCAGCTAGATCATCCAAATATTGTGGATATGATTTAGATAAAGACAATACAAACAAAGGGAAAAATATTCAAACACAAAATCAACTAAAATTGTACCATATGTTCTGGTAAATCAAGTAATTCAAGAAGAATAAATAAGTGCAAGTGCAAAAGAAAGAACAGAAGAACCAAAAGCCCAAGAAATTCCTAAAATTCCAAGGTATGTAAAGATAAATCATTTTGAAAATCAAATTATAGGAGACAAGAATAAAGGAGTGCAGACTAGAAGAAGGATTGAAGAAGATTATTGCCTGATTTCTAAGATTGAGCCTAAAGATTTCAATGAAGCTTTCAATGATGAACACTGGATGGAAGCTATGAAGGAAGAACTGATGCAGATTGAAAAGAATGATACATGGATACTTGTTCCCAAGCCTAAAGATAAGAATGTGATTGGTACTAAATGGGTCTTTCGAAATAAGCTGAATGAACAAGGTGAAGTGGTCTAGAATAAAGCAAGACTGGTATGTAAAGGGTATTCACAAATGGAAGGTGTTGATTTTGAAGAAAATTTTTCCCCTGTTGCTAGAATTGAAGTTGTAAGGTTATTTCTTGCTTATGTTGCATATAAAAATTTCAAAGTCTATCAAATGGATGTGAAGTCAGCTTTTCTAAATGGTGAGTTAGAAGAATAAGTATACATTGAACAGCCAGATGGATTTCAACTGACTAATAAGGAAAACATGGTTTGTTGATTGAAGAAAGCTCTATATGGACTTAAGCAAGCCCCTAGAGCCCAATATGCTAGATTGGAAAAATACTTACTAAGCTTGGATTCAATAAAGGTACTACTGACAACAACTTAAATATTTCAAATTGGATCATGGTAAAGAATTAATTATTGAGGTCTTTGTTGATGACATTATTTTTGGAGGAGATGGAAATCTATGTATGAGGTTTGTTGATGAAATGAAGAGTGAATTTGAGATGAGTATGATTGGAAAGATGAAGTTCATTTTGGGATTGCAAGTTACTCAGTTAGACAAGGGGATCTTCATAACTCAGTCCAAATATGTGAGAGAACTGTTGAAGAAGTTTGGCATGGATGATTCAAAACCTATTGGTACTCCCATGGTAGTCAGATGTAAGTTGACATAGAATGATGAAGCTCCTAAGGAAAATCAAACAAGATACAGGTCAATGATTGGTGGATTGCTCTATTTAACTCAGACAAAACTAGATATTATGAATGTTATATCTATGGTTGCTAGATTTTAGGTTGATCCAAAAGAGTCTCATGTGACTGCTATTAAGAGAATCTTTAGGTATCTTAAAGGAATAGTTGATTTTGGGCTTTGGTATCCTAAGGATGATGATCTTACTTTGAATGCATATACTGATGTGGATTGGGTGGGAGATGTAGATGACATGAAGAGTACTAGTGGTGGTGCCTTCTTTCTAGGGAAGAAGCCGGTGTCCTGGTTGAGAAAAAATTAGAATTCCATTTCTCTATCTACTGTTGAGGCGGAGTATATTGCTGTTGTAAATAGTTGTACTCAAGTGATATGGATGAAACAGATGCTAGAAGATTTCAAAGTAGTAAATGATGAACCTATTTTCACATGCTTTGACAACTCAAGTGCAATTAACATATCAAAGAATCTAGTGCGACACTCTAAGACCAAGCATATATCAATCAAGTTTCACTTCTTAAGAGAAAAAATGAGTGACAAAGAAGTCAGACTAGATTATGTGCCTACCAAAGAACAGATTGCAAAAAATTTCACTAAGTCGTTACCAAAGGATACTTATCAGTATCTCAAAGGGATACTAGGGGTGATTACCCCTCCTAATTTGAACTAAAGATGCATTTAATTTCATCAATCCATGTGCTTCATGGATATTTCCTGATTTGGATTGATTTTTTTGTGGCTACTACTCAGGGAGAGTAGTCAGATGTGCAAATATGTGGTTCAAAGCTTGTATGTGGGAATAAATTGCTTATCTTTTCCATTGATGTCAAAGGGGGAGAAGATTCATGCGGAAAACTACTACTTATCTAGATAAAAGAGTGTTGTGGGGAGAAGATCATGCAGAAGAAGTCAAGGAAGAAGAGTCAAAATCTAAGCAGTAATTGTTGATTGAGAGTTGGGTTTGTTGGAACTATAAAATTTTGAAATTTTATAGTTGTTTTCACTCATAAGTTTCCCAAAGAAGTCCATATCCCGAGTATAAAATTTATATAATTTTCTTTTATAACATATTCACCTGTGATCACATCAGTCTTAATAATTTGATATCATAAAATCCATCTAATCCCAAGCATTTGAGTATATAATCCATATTGGAAAGAGATGGTGCAGGTCTCTCCGATTCATAAACCATTATATTCTCATACATATTTTCCAGCATATCGGTAAGAGGTCGGGAATATCACACCAATCAAATTTCATAAGAAGATGCACATCGGGAAGATACAATTCACGATCTCACCAATGAAGAAGTTTTATCGGCAAGACAAGCACCATCAGGGTAAGATTCCAAAGTTAGTCAGAGTGTATTTGTCTCATCAATGAAATGTCATCGGTGAAACACTCATCTTGTCTTGCTGACGAAACAAAGGAGGATACTATCGACAAGATCAATGCTATCAAAATGAGCTCAAGATGTTCCCCTGAATCTCCATGTCATGTTGATAGGAATACATTGGTGAGAGTCCTGGTGACATGCTTAAGATCAAAGGAAGTGATCATTAGGGAGACTCATAACATCGGGGAAAACTATTGAATATCTTAGTGATACATGATCTCTTGCACCAATAAAGACACAAGCAGATCAAAGTGGTCATCGAGGTGACTCTTGGTGACATTTTTATGGATTAGATGGATAGGTTATGTGATATCATTTAAGGTGTAATGTCTCCCCAACCAAAAGGGTGTTTAATGAACATTGGTCAAGCCCGAATAAAAGGATCACCTAGAGTTTGAATTGTCTTGCATATAAAAACATTTGATGTGATAGTAAGTAAATTCGAAGATCGACTACACTCGTGTTCAAAGCTAGGACATTAATGACAACACTGATACCAAATGAGTTGATAGTTCCTTGAATTGAAGAAGAGTAATTGAAGGCAAATTTTGTAGAGTTAGTAGCAGAAGAATGAATGAAAGGCCAAAGGATTCTGTAGTCAAATATTTTCAAATAAATTTGTAAGTTCCCTGCAATTGAATTTCTAGTTTTGTGATTCATAAAATGGAAAGCACTAGCTCAGGAAAAGAAAAAGGTAGAAATACAAGTGAGAGTAGTAATCCTAGAGGAAAAAACAAATATTGAAATAGTGAAGGAGCCAGGGGTAGTTGAGAGGAAGTTAAACCAAGACTTAATTAATCAATTCCCTAGCTCAGGACCTAAGGCTAGGTGCAAAACTTAGGGAAGAAGTAGAAAAGTTAGAGGATAAATGCAAGCACATAAGAGATATATGGGCCCCAATTAGGGGATATGAGTTGTTTATTTTCCATTACAATCGAAGGAGCCAATATGAACCAGTGTGCAATCCTTAGAAGTTTAACTTAGGAAAACTAGTTTTCCCTAATGTGTTTGTAAACGTAGAATTGGTAAAGATGCTAGCTGCTCATTATGATCCAAAGTGTAAAGCTATTTGTGATCCATCTGGAAAACCATTTATACATATATCTAAGGCAGCCATCTGTGAGGTTCTTAACTTAGGAGTGTGATGAAAAAATTATTCCTGAACAGTTGGAAAAGGAATTCTAGAGGATGGATACTTTATACAAGGGTTGGAGGTTACCATTACATAGGTCTAAGAAGGTTAGTGTTTCAGGTCCATTGGATGACAGTGATCGTCCCCTGTTTCATGTTGATTTGTTTGAACCCTACATGAGGTACACATATTTTTCAGTATGTTAAGTGTTGGGAATCGAGGCCCCTGAGTACATGTCAATTGCACCCATGGTAATTGTAGCATACGTCCAATGTCATAAATCAATATTTTTTTATTATGCTTCACACATCTTTAAAGTGCTTGATTCAGGACTGATAGCAATAAAAAATGGAGCTCTCATTTTACACTTGAATGATTATTTGAATCCTAATTCATATGATACCCTATTATGGACAAGAATTGAAGATGTGGCCTGAAAAATTGAGGGTTGCACAATTTGATAAGGAAGGAAGATTATTACCAATACAACTTTGAACTACCATCTAGGATTACAAATTTGCTAATTCTTGTTATGTATATTTTGAAGAGTTTTTAATGAAACCATTGTACAGATTATACAATTATCCTTGTGAATATTCATTATCTAATGAGATAAAAAGGTTTCTTAGGCCTAAGGATTTCAATGGACCTGTCAACCAACAATTGGGGAGACTGGTATTGTTTAGAAGATGCAACCATATAAGAGTATATGGATTTGAAGATGCACCTTTTATTTTTCCCAAAATGGCGCCTAATAGGATTGCATAGTTGGAGATTTCTAGGCAATTAGACTACTCAGATGTGATGAACCTAAGTTCTTTTGGAAAACAGGCATTTATGCCTAGTACACTGTGTTTTGGTGACTTCACTGTGTTATCTAGGGATGGGTATGATATGGTCCTCAATAAGTTGCTGCAATACAATATGAAGAAAGGTCCACCACATAAGGGATTTGATCTAGAGGGATACATAAATTTTTCTAAAAATAAAATTAATTTGGGCGGGTATGATCATATACCCTATCCATATGATGATCTAATCAGGAATTTGGAGGAGGAAGCCAAAAGAGTTGTTGATGAATATGATAGAGGATTGCCAGATACAGGATTGTTGTCCTCTAGGGAAGAAGTATCTGGTGATGATAGGCTTCATGGCACAAATGATAAAATCTCCAGGCTAAGAACCTAATATTATATATGTCCTCCTAGGGAAACATATGTTGAAGAGAATTCAGATACAGATGCAAGGCAGATTGAATACAGGTCATTTGTACTTGATGATGAATTTTTTAAAACTCCAAAGTTTAAAGCCTTCTTATACAAGCTAAAAGGAAAATCAATAAGGGAATTAGTGGATAATATAACACTAAGTAATGAGGAACAATTGCTAAATAATTTAAAATCAAGTGTGGAGGAAGAAATGAAGAGCATGACCCCTGAGAAAGGAAGGAAATTATTGGAAGATGCAGGTGTTATGATATGGGCCATGTATCCTCCACACAAGAAATTTGTTGTGATCGATGCTAAAAGGATTTTGGGCATGTAATGACATTAAAATTTGGTGAATTTGATCTCATAGCTACAACAGAGATTGGTATTAATTTCACCAAGTTAAATAAAGCCTAGATCCAGATGCTAATTAAGGAGAAAGAAATGTATAAGATGAACAATGAGAGACTACTCAGAGAAAATGATCATTTGAAGGACATGATGGGAATCACACTAGGATCAATAAAGCAGTTGACTCATGGTGAAAGTTCCTAGATAAGTGATCAGTGGGAAAGATCAAATGCATACTCACAGGGTAAATATGATGCACTCACTACAATAATAAGGAAGAGGAAAACCAGTTTAATGACTTGGTTGAGTAGACTTTGGGGGACACATTCAAAAAATTATGTTGCAAAGCAAGAACAAAAGAGAGTTGATGAAAGAATTCAAGAGAAATTCCAAGAGATTAATAGAAGAGGTGTTCTAGATAATATGGCTATTGATACTACCAACTATTTCATAAGAAAACATAAGGATTTCCATGAAGAGTTGCAGGGTGATGAACAAGGGATGATCAATGTCACAACAAAGGGAATACCAATGGTGTTTGAAGATGAAGGGGAATTGAAGTGCAAGGACAAATGGATCAAAGAATGTGAATCGATGTTGCAATCAATTCTAGAGACAGCCATAGGAAATGATTCGATAATGGATGAGGCATGTGAACAAAATGAGAAGATGGTCAAAATGGAGATAGCAATAAGGAATGTGCTAGGAGATGCAAATACACATGAGCAGAAGGATTACTTAGATCATCTGTCAAAAGTCCATTTATGGCTAAATAGATCATGATTTCTAGTTTGTTATTATTGTTAAGCAAAAAACATTTCTAAAGGGTCGTGTCCTTTCACAATTTTGTTGTATTTATATATGTTTCATAGTGACAAAATAGATATAGAGGAATAGGAAAAGTATACAGTAGATAATTTTCAATGATGTTTACAACTATGAGACTATGATGCATGTTTAATATTATGGAGATATCAATGGAAATCATCTAATTTTGTGGTGTATTTCTAGTATTAGTTGTTTGTTGAGTTAACTGAAAGTATTACTAAAGTTGTCTCCAAGGTTGATGTTTTCTTGTTATTTAAATTGATATATCAAGCATATATTCAGTTTATCAGTACACATTTGTTGTATTTGTATGGTTTGATTAATTGGTTCTTTCAAGAAGAGATTAAATTCTTTTAGTCAATCATAGTAATTAGGGAATATCATTTGGATCATTAAGAAGAACTTGGTAATCATATTCTTGCATGTTTATACAACCTATAAACCTATATTTATATATCAAATGATTAGAATTTATGCCAGAAAGAAGTCATTCATTTCAAATTTTCATTTGACTCTATTACACCCAACAAGGCATAGGTCTCATACACTCTTCCATTTAGTTTTATTCATTTTTTACATTTGTTAACTAAACATATCGATCTTTACATTTAGATAACTTATACAATCTATACCAAATTAGGATTTCATCTTTTCACTTAAATTTCCATAGTGGATAGACTGCTTAGGGAATAAACACATAGTTCAAATCTACTTCATCCATATAGGTTTACCCGCCTAGGTTTGGTAGAACCTGAAGAGTAAAAGGTTCAAAGTCATTATTTGGCCTTGTACGTTAGCTAAAAATGTCGTGAGAGCTTGGCAACCTCTCATGGTTTAAACCTGTGTTTTTGAGTCCTAACAGGGTTGATGGTGTTTTTCACATCATGTGTTGCCATCAATGCAAAAGGGGGAGATTGTTGGATGTTGTGGTTGTGTTGCTGATATGTGGTTATCATTGATGTCAACACTATTAGCATTATTGTATTGAAGGTTGTATATGTCGAGGATATTGAGAAAATTGTTAAAGAAAGAGTTCCAGGTTCCCAGTGGAACTGTGAAGGTCATTAAGGTGTCTTGTTCTACACATTGAAGATCAATTGTTGTGGACTAAAGGGTTTATTACTAAGAGTATCTAGTCCATCCACCAGAAGTTTCAGAGGTCTGCAAGAAGATTTGTTCGAGTTATGAAGATTTGTGTTCTGACAGTGTTTTTATGGTCTCTGTCAGTGTTCTTGATTAAAGTTGGTGTGATTCTAGTAATTCTTTTTGTTTTGGATGTTTCTCTATTGTTTCTTGGTGCTTGTGGATGCTTCTAGACCATGCTCTATCTTTTTTGCATGTCCACGTTGATTGGTGTGCTCATGGTTGAAGATTTTTCTCAGTATGTTCGGGTTTTCATGTTCTTGGCCGACATGATGGTTGTGGCATGTTGTGGATCCTTGTAGATTTGATTTGAATGATTGGAATGCTCGAGGATATTTTTTTGGGTCATATCATGATACTAGCCAATGGTGGTTGATCCACATTGAAAGTTTATTTGTAAAATTGGGCCAACATTGAAAATATGTCTTATATTTTGGTCGACAAGGTTGTTGATGTAATTCTATGTTATGGATATATAAGATCAATTGTTTGAGTAAATTTGGTGTGTGCATAAGAGTGAATGTATGCTAGAGAAAGTGTAGATGTGTGAATAGCATCCAAATCATTCAATTGTGGAGCAAAGTGAGAAGAAGGTTGAGCGAAGTGTGAAGAAGGTTTTATGTGCTTAATTGGAACCATAATTACAAGAAGCTATTTCCTTAGTTCATGCCCTATGGATCTAATCCATATTGCTGTGTATTGTTGGGCATTGAGCCCTCTTGTATTTGAGCAATGAGCTCTAGGCAATGTTCCTAAATGCATGTGCATTCCCATTATTTTTCTTATACTTTTAATAGGGTATAATATTGTGGACTAACATCCAACATGGTTTTTCCCCTAACAGGGTTTCCATGTAAAAAATCTTGGTGTTCTCTATGTTTCTGATGTGTCGTTTGTTCATGGATTACTGTTCATTCATCAAATTTGAGATTAAGTTAAGTTTGAAGAAGTTTAAATATTCTATGACAACAGATTCAACACCCCCCCTCTTAGTTGTATATCCTTGTTTTTCCAACATAACAGCCTCAAGAAGGCTTTCACCAAGTTTCAACAATTTTTACTAGCCTAAACAAAAGTTATGAATTTTCTTTGCTTGTTGGAAACCCTAGCTATGTGACAGGGCAGCTAGTAGTGTTTTCCTTGTTTCTCAATCAAAATATCATGAAATTAAGACAAACCAAGAGCATTGGAATATCCAAACAAAACACTAACATTCCATCCATTCACATACTTGTCATTGCTCCATATAAGGTCATATAAGACTATTTTTTAATTATTTTTGTAGAAAATTGTCATAAATTTGAAGAAAACTAAGATATATTCATGCAAAACTGCTTCCACAGCTTCTTGAAGCATTACTTCTCATTGCTTCCATGTGAATGATCATCAAGAATAGTTACAAATTGAATGTATGTGTCTTTTCCATGAAAACCTAATGTCTTTTGCTTCAAACTTGAAAATTATGCCCTTTTTTACTGTAGACACATAAAAATGGCCTCGCCTTGCAAACCATATTTCATACGATGACCATGCTTCTTACTCACATAATTCAATTATTTAAGCAGGTCCTAATGTCATAATTATTCCTCCATGATTATTTAAATAAATAAATTGCATTTATTTATTTAGATACGTCACTAATTAGTCCTTATGCCTTCTAATAATTCTCCATTTAACCATTTATCCTTCAATTAAATAAATTTATTTATTTATCCCACTTTCCATCTCACCAAATAAATAATTAAAATGATTATTTGTTCTCTTTTGTCTCATTCCCATTTATGAATTAAATCATTATTTAATTCATAAGTCAACATTCCTTCATAAATTAAATAATTTCTATTATGCCAACTACCTATTTTTCTCCACCATTGATTTGATTATCTCCAATTAAATCTCAACCCTTCATTTCAAGGCTTGCCCTAACTTTGACCTAATGTTGCCCTAACCCTAATCATCCTTATCACATTGAATCCTAGCTGTTGATCTTAGGGCTTCACCAACTTTTAATCCTATCCGTCCATTCACCATTTGGAATTCTTTAAAAGGCCCTCTTCCAAGTCATTTTGGACACAAGTTATTTTCAGTATGTTTGAGAGCTTTTGAGCACTTGAGCAATCACATTGCTTCAATATTTTGCTTGGCTTTGTCATAGGTTATAGTTGCACTTCAAATTTGAGGGCAATTATATCATTTTCAGCAAGATGGAGAAGGCCAATGGAGGTCAATCAATGGAGGCTTGAAGACTAGGTGAATTTGTTTCATACTCTCATGTTTCTTGCTTTCATTGTTCTCCATTGTTATTAGGGATTTTATGATTTTATGTTATTTGCAATCTAACTTGGAAATTTCTCTAATTACATTTGGTGAACCTGACGTTCTGAATACAACCATTACTAGTTTTGTTTCATTTGCACAAAGTTTCTTCATAGCCTTCAGATGTTTACTTCCCATCAGTTGTCATATTTTTGGGTCCATTCTAAAAAGGTTGATTGATCTGATTTTCAACATTTATAACCTGTTTTATTTTGCAGTATGGAGTTAACTGATGAAATTTGACATCCTGCATGACCATTGAATGATATATTTACTACTTGCAAGCAAATTCGGGATTGATCAAAATAAAATATATATTGTCAATTTTGATTAGTTTACTAATAGAGTCTAGTTGGGGAGTTTGCATAATACATGTCTTATCTCCATATGTCTGATATATGCCTTCTATTCAACCCAACATGATAAAAGACTTTATTCCGTGGTTCTGGTCAAATTGAAAAGATTTCAGGGAATTTATTTTGAAGTTTTGCCCTATTGTCCTCTGTATATTTATGTGCTTGTGCATGCCGGTAAAATTTGTTTGGGTTATTTTATTCCTCAGTAACTATTATTGATTTTCACTTGGTGGTATTTCAATGCATAATATCCATGTGGCCACTTGAGATTGCCTTTAAAACAAGTCTTTAGCTTACAATGCTTGAACGCCTCTTTTGTTGTTTTGCTGATTTCTCCAATGCTATTAGTTTCTGCCCATCCAAGCTCCTCTTTGTTGGCTACAGTTTGCACCTTCCATTCCACTTCATCAACTAAGAAGTATCACACCAACGAAAGGAGTAAAATATGCCTGTGCCAAATTACATTTTGAAATCTAGCTATTTCAAAATTGAATATTTTGTATGTAGTTGAATAATATCGAATTTCTTCAGCAACAGATAAAATAAAAACATATATAGTAGATATACCCACAGAACCTTTTATTCTCTCAAGATTGAAAGCTGATGTGGGTAGCTGAGCTCAGTGTTGATATGCACACACCAAGAAGAGGGCTTTTCTAAGTTAATGTACATACAAGATGTGAAAATTTTGCTGAGTTTTTCTTTGAGAGACATAAGGCGTCCATACTACATTCAATCTTAACAGCGCCAGTTAGCCCTTCATTCTCATCAACATGCCGATCTCAACTAACAGCAGGCTTCAAGGAACATACACACTGCCTCCCAGCATCAACAAAACGTCTACAGAAGTCAACATGCAATAGGATTTCTTCTCATAAATGCCATCTAAAAACTGGCTTGTAGTTGGCTGAGCACACAGAACATTCATTAATTCTGACACTGCCTGGTTGCTTTGTTAAATCAGCCAAGACAAGTTGGCGTGCTTTCACATTTTGCAATCTTTCCATGATCTCTTTTTGGCATATTTTTTCAACAAGCAGTTAAGATGTTGTTAATGCTAGATTCAATAAGATTGTTGATAAGATATTAGAAATCTTTTTGTTACATTTTGTCAAAAAAAGCAGTTAATGCCCATTTTAAATTTTGATTCATTTAGATTTTAGATATTTCTAGATTTAATTTAAATATAAGTTTAAGATTTTAGATTTTAACTTAAGATTTTTTTCTTAAATGTAAGTTAAATTTAGATTTAGTTTAAATATAAATTTAGATTTTAGTGTTTTAGATTCTAATTTAATTTAGTTTAGATTTTTACTTTAGTTTTTTTTAATTTAGATTTTTAAATTAAAAATAGATTTTAGATTTAGAGTAGATTTTAGATTTTTAGGTGATTTAAATTTTAAATTTTACATTTTTTATTTTTTTAGATTAATTATATTAATTTAGATTCTAATTTATTTTAGTTTAGATTTTTTTACTTTAGCTTTAGATTAGATTTTAGATTTTTACATGACTTAGATTTTAAGTTTTAGATTTTTTTGATTTTTTTTTTTAGATCAATTAGATTTTAGATTAAATTAATCTTATTTTTGTCTTAATTTTAATTTTACTTGTTATTAGATTAATTTGAACTTAGATTAAATTTAGATTTTCTAATTTATTTTTGACTTTGATTAATTAAATAATTTTTTTAGTTTAAATTAATAATAGCTTAGATGCAATAGTTAACACGGACCAAGAGTAATTTTGTCAGATCAATTTTAGATAGCCTTAATTTATATTAGATTAATTTTTGGGATTAATTTACTTGGGTTAATTAGATTATTGTTCTCTTCTCTTTTTAGTTTAATTTTGGTTTCATGGCTAATCTTTGACTTCCTTTTTACTAGGTTTGAATGTCTATGATTTGAGATTTGCAATGTCAACTGTCGCTTGTCAAAGATGGAAGACTCAAAACTACTAATTATGTTTTTGCAGGGCTCTCGCTTCAATTGTGCTTTATCTTGAGTGCCTCTTTCACATAGATGATTTATTGGGCTTAAAAAGAACTTGCATGCTTGAGTTGAAATCATTAGCTTGGATTAAAATACACAAAGTGTTTGATGTGTTTGCCTCACACTTCAATTTGGTTATTAAAATGAACAAATTCTTTCAACTTGTGTAACCTCTGATTCAATAATAGGAGTATCCTCTCCCCTTGCGCACTTGTGCGATCCTAGGTGCAAGAGAAACTGTTATTGACTCTAGGAAATTGGGCCTTCCTTGGTGGGAAAAAGTACTCACCCCAAGGCGACTCAGACTGGCAATGGAGCTCTTTGGCCGAGCTACCCTCGACCGGTATACAAATGTGAATCCTAAGGGAAAGCCTAGGATTACGAGTGCGGATGTGTCATACGGACAGATTAGTACTCCCATAAACCTTGTTGAGTGTAACCTCTTCAGACTGGAGTGCCACCTAATCAGTGATTAATCTCTTGCCCCATGTATGGCCACTCGAACGAGGGTCCCGAACTAAAAACTCTTGTGTAGTAGCCAAAAACCTTCTATCCGCTAGCGTAGCAATGGTCATTGTGAAGGCATCCACATCTTCACAGTCTTTAGTAGAGGTGATCAGCGTGCCATGGGAGTTTTATGGGCGCTGGAAGCTTGGTTGGCCTGAGAAGAGAGTGCACTGTAAGGGGGAGCCCGTGCATCCAAGCTTCTGGATTCACACGCTAAGGATATGTGGCTGGGGAAACCCAAGTGGAATCTAGCAGATATTGTCCTGGCCTAACCATAGGATTGTGCTTGTCTTCTTTGAGATTGATTCCACATTCAAAACATCATGTTTGCTAATTGTTTTTTGGATTCTCAAACAGTATACACAACAATCCCAAATTTGGAAACGAAACAATCAACTTCAGACAATTCAAACTTTTCATCAAAACATCACAAAACTAAATTCGAGTCCAACAATTTTTCCTACTGTCAAACATCTTTTCTAGAAGTCTTTGTCAGAAACCAGAACTGAAATTGCTCAAAATTTTCATCATTTAACCATTAGCTTGCATTTTTACTTTAGGTTCATCCTTGTTAATTTTAGTTGCATTCCCTAGGCTTCATAATCATCATTTCCTACATAGACTTGTCATTAGGTTTTCATCTTTGTAGACTTTGGATTAGGCCACCTCATCACACTTTGCAAAATCATTGCCTTCAAGAGTAGGTTATCTTGGGACTTAGTCAACAATCTCCTTTTTAGTCATTGTCCTTTTTGTGAGAATTTCCAACTCAATAGTCTAGTTTGGAAAACTCACTAGTCATTTTGAACTTGTTGCTTAGTCCTTTTAACAAGTCCTTTGATCACCAAAATTAAGACATAGATTAAGATTAGAGTGGCTAGGCAAAACTTTCTCCACATTGCATTCATCTTGGTCCACACTTTGAATATTTTATGCCTAAAAATCCAAAAATAGTGTTCACCCTAGTCCTCATTTTGCAACTTGACATTGCATTAGTCACCTTTTTAGTCAACATTATTGCCCTAGTCCTCATTTTTCACCTAGTCAATTCTATCACCGTGCATTAATCAACATTGTCATCCTAGCCATCATTGTCGCCTTGACATTTGGCATCTTTCTTTGGCAACTTTCTTTTCACCTTGCATCAATCATTTCCTTAGGAAAACATCATAATCACCTTGCATTGTCATGCTTTATCACAAAAAAAACCAAAAATATAGAATAGTTGTCATAATCATCATCCTCATTTGAGCAATTCTCTTTTATGGTCGAAACTAGGCTTCAAAGAAAGAAAAGACAAATGGCAAACTTTGGACAAGACTTCAACACCAACATCCATACCAACACTTATGACATGAACCAAGACATGACTTTTAATGATCCATTTACCAACATGAACATACCATCTTCCATGAACCTACCAACATCCTCTTGAAATCCATTCGAACCATTCATACAAAGAGACCACACTGGACA
The DNA here is from genome assembly GCA_007258455.2 of Sequoia sempervirens. Lineage (NCBI taxonomy): Eukaryota > Viridiplantae > Streptophyta > Pinopsida > Cupressales > Cupressaceae > Sequoia > Sequoia sempervirens. Next base: position 108,617 of record VDFB02270324.1, read on the forward strand.
AGTATTAATTGAGGATCTAGATGCTGCAACCCAAAATCCTGACATAGCTTCATTTGTAGAGGACTTGGTCTTGAACAATGCTGGCAGATACCTTGCTATGCTTTTAGACCAAGGGGAAAAACTACCAAAAGGCTTTGACATCAATACCATAAGACCTTTGTCTCCAGACAACACGACACAAAACTCAACACCTCAACAAAACACAAACAATGCCTCCAACAATAACACTGTGGTCACCACACAAATTGCTACAAGCACCATCAATATTACATCTAGTGGAACCATAAGTCAAAACACCTCTAACTCAATCAATGCAACATCTATTGTAGGAACACCCACCATGCCACAAGCAATATCACAATCCATGCCCGCAATGTCAATGACATCTTCACAAACAGTTGGAACTACCCTTGGATCTACATCAATGGGGGAAAGTTCCTCAAACCCGATATTTGGAACCTCATCTATGACCATAGGGACATCATCATCAAATCTGTATGTGGGAACCTCATTCAACCCATTTGGAGGAACTAAACGACGTATTCTTATTCAAGGTCCCCAACCAAACATTAACACACCATCACAACTAAACATCAATGCCTCACACGGACAAAATACCAACATCCTGCATGGACAATTCCAAGGACAAAATACCAACATCCCACATGGACAATTCTTCCAATATGGACAAGGTACTCAAATGACACAACAAATGAATACCTTTGGGCACCAGAATAATCAAGGTTACCAGATCCCTCAAATATCAACAAATATGGCTGGATCGCACATCCCCACATATTCATCACAAATTCACATGCAACAACACATTCCTCATCAAAATTGGCAATACCAACAATTTCCAAACCAAAACATATCATACATTCCACAACAACACATGTCACATTCAAACTCAAACATGCTATCACAATCAATGGGGACTCAAGGGATACCCATCACTCCCATGTGTGATGCAACCAATAATCCCATAATAGAGGCCCTGACAGCCAGAGTGGCGGACATCCAAAAACAGATGGAAAACATGCAAACATCCAACAAAATGCCACCAATGTCATGTGACCTATGTCCATATCCTTTTGACACAACTTTATATATGCCACCATTTCCTCCTGGATATGTGGCCCCAAACTTCACCAAATACAAGGGAAAGACAAATCCTATTGAACACACTTACTTGATGACCAACTGTATAGACATTGCATATGAACACACTTACTTGATGAGAATTCATGACCAACTGTATGGACATTGCATATGAACACACTTACTTGATGAGACTCTTCTCCAAGAGTCTAACAGGACCCACACTCGAATGGTTCTCCACTTTGAAGGGGATAAAAACATGGAATGAACTTGTAGCAAAATTTGTGAAAAATTATGCCTATAACATTGACACAGACACCTCCATCACTAGCTTATGCACACTTACACAAGAAGACACTGGTGAAATGTTTATCCCATTTTTCCAATGATGGAGAGGCCTAGCAAGTCGCTACCACATAGACATACCTGAAAAAGAGAAGGTTGACATGTTTGTACAAACACTCCTAGGCCCATTGAAAAATGGCTTGCGAGTTCATTGTTGTACAACCTTTGCAGACCTAGTCGAACGAGGCATCCAACTTGAGAAAGCACTTATTGCTGAGGGAAGATTAAAATATGGTCCTAAAAACATACATGCAAGTCCTCCCACTAACAAGAACAAATACTGGGTTAAGAATAAACATGTCACCAATGATGGTGTTGTAGATGCTAAGGCTATCAATGCAATGGGACCTGTGCTTACCCTTAAAGGGGCTCAACCGCAAAAAACACAGATGACCACATAGACCCATGCTACCAATGTTGTACAGACAAATCACAATAACCAAGGTAATCAAAATAACCAAAATCAAAGGCAGCCCTGACAACTCAGACAGTTCCCCAGGAGTCGCACATACACCCCCTTGGGTGAGCCCATTGAAGAAGTCCTCAAGAAACTCCTTCAAAATGGTGTCGTAACACTTGAGGACCCAAAACCATATGACCTAGGGCAGTTTAAACCATTTTGGTGGGATGACAATGCATTTTGTGATTATCATCGAGCAAAAGGACATAAAACCTCCTCTTGTTGACAACTAAAAAATCTGGTACAAGACCTTATCGAGAATTGTACCATTGAGATAGGTGGACCACAATTTGCATCTAATTCAGACCATACCATACACAAGAACCCACTACAGGACCATGGTTCTAGTAACCCTTCCACGTCAAAATCTAATAACAATAATCGAGCCAACCATGCCCATATTGCATATGACTATTCTGGGGGACCTATCATAAATCATATTAGAACAACTGCTGAACATGTCAACACAGTTACTGTCAGAAATGCCCCTGAATGCAATGTCACTACCCGTGGGGGAAAAGTCACCATAGCTGGCCCTCCTCCCAGACAACCAGAGATAACAATCGCTGGCCCATCCACCCAACAGTCGCAGTCCAATCCATTACCCAAACAATCCCAGCCTAAAGGAAATTTTAACCTCATTGACCAACTTGTGAAGACACCTGCACAAATTTCTATACTCGAGTTGCTACGCATTTCCCCAGCTCATAAGGCTATACTCGACAAAACATTACAAGAGTCTTCTATTCCCCAAGACATTGATGTCAATCAATTTGAGGCCATGGTGGGATATCTTACCGCTCTCCACCATATAACATTTTCAGACCAAGACTACTCATCGTCCAAATCCAATCATAATGATGCCCTTCACATTGAAGTTTTTATCCATAAGTATAAGGTCAGACGAGTGTTAGTAGATGGCGGAGCAGGACTGAACATATGCTCCTTTAAATTGGTTAAGGCCCTAGGCTTTTCTGATGCTTGTGTAGACACTACAAAGAGCATTGTTATCAAGGCATATGATGATGAAGAACGTTCCTCTCGGGGCGTAATTACACTTCCAATTCGTATTGGACCAGTCATTGTGGACACCACTTGTCAAGTCCTGGATCTAGAACTTCCATACAATATTTTACTTGGTCGACCTTGGATTCACACCTTGAAAGTTGTCTCTTCCATGTATCACCAGTGTTTGAAGTTTCCCTTTGAAGTCACTGAGATTACTATATATGGAGACCCTGACCCATTTCAATATTGTACCAATTTGAGAGGTATCTTAGAGTGCCAAGTGCCTATCAACAGTGAAGCTTCGACATCTTCATCCTCTAAATTCATTGACCCATCAACACTTGCGAAACCTCTCGCATCCACATCCACTGCCACAACATCCACTTCTGCTTCTTCAGCAACCATGACCACCTCCATGACATCTACCACTTCATCCATCACCCCAAGCATCAACGCAAGTATTAAGATCCAGGACCGAGGGTGTGGAGAGTATAAGTTGAATATGGCCTATTGCATAACGAGGATGCCTAAGTCTCCCCAGGTCTACGGCAAGCCTTGCTTCATGTTAGAGTCAAAAGAAATTTTTAGAGTCCCTCCAAAAACAGTATTCATAAAGTGGGGTGAAATGAGTCAAGAGGACATTGACAACGTGCTATCTTGGATTTATAGAGAACCAGAGGATCCAACTCCCTTGCCAGTAAAAATGTATGGTAAAGGATATGACATGATAAAGGAAAAAGGCTACGATGGAATTAGTGGCCTCGGCAAGCACAAGACAGGAAGGCAAGAACCTCTAGCACCTAAAGGAAGACCTAAACATCTTGGGTTAGGGTTAGGACCAGGAGAATCTGGTGATCATAGTACCAATGCACTTTCTAGCGAGAGAGTAAATGCTTCAGACTGTGTCGAGACAATTGAAGATCCCCTTTCTGAAACTGACTCCCACGAATGGGAATTTGGCTCCCAACGATCCCTAAGTGACTGTTGCCTTGATGACTTGTTCCTTGAACCTGGAGAGCCTACATTTGAAGAGAGATTCTGGAAAATGTTCAAAATTGACACGACACCAAACAACACCCAGTCCAGATCCTCTTCTACTCCTATTGACCATAATCCCGACATACTCATCTACCCTACTGAACCTAATGACCATCATTCAGATTCATCTGAATTACCACATGACACTACTGACCCAAACTCCACTCCCTTTGTTCCTTACTTTTTTGATGAGTGTGAATCAAGTGAGGCAGAGTACTGGATAGAATCTGATATAGAGCCTGATGCTGACAATTTTATCTTTAACCTCTCCGAATCTGTCGGCATGCTTTCTGTGTCATACCCACCATTCACCAATACTGATGATGGTATTTCCTTAGTCTACCCACAACTAATCGATTGGGATCAACAAGGCTCACCAGTTATGGAAATATTTCAAAATGATGAGGCCATTGTAGAATTCATGGGACTGCATGAGGGTATACCAAGTGGAGACCACAAGGCTGGATTTTCCATTGACCTAGATTGTGCTGCTTACTTTGGGGAGACTACTCCATCCTCTAGTCACAAATTGAAAAATAAAAATAAAGCAAAAAATGACACATCTTTAGGTGAAAACCAAAAGGCACCTTTTGACGATAAAAAAGTAAAAATAAAGGACATATCCAAAGGGGACAACCTCTCTGAGGCACCTAAGGATGGAGGGCTAGACTTTCTCCCTGTAACTCAGGAAAAATCAGCCATGCTCATAGAGGACACTATGGAAGTAAACATATCTATAGCAAAAGATCCTAAGATGGTTCTCTTCGCGGCATCTTTGACAGAGGAAGAGAAACCTGAGTTCCACAAATTCTTTTCAGAGTGTAAGGTCAACTTTGCATGGTCTTATGCCGATATGCCTGGGTTGGATCCAGAACTTGTCTTGCACCATTTGCCATTATTTCTAGATGCCAAGCCAGTGAAACAAAAGCTATGAAAGATGCACCCACAGATCGCCTTGTTAGTGAAAATAGAACTTAAGAAATTGTTAGATGCGGGGTTCATACGGTCCATAGACTATGCCGAATGGATATCAAATCTTGTACCAGTCACAAAGCCAAATGGTCAAATCTGCATCTGCATAGATTTTCGAGACCAGAATAAAGCTTGTCCAAAGGATGACTTTCCCTTGCCAAACATCGATATCATAGTGGACCTTACAGCAGGATATGAGATGTTGTCCCTCATGGACGGTTTCTCCGGTTATAATCAGATTCGTATTGCCCCTGAAGATCAACACAAAACAGCCTTCATATGTCCTTGGGGCACATACTGTTGGAACATCATGCCTTTTGGTCTTAAGAATGCAGGCGCCACGTACCAGAGAGCCATGACAACCATATTCCATGACATGATGCACCATATAATGGAAGATTATGTAGATGACCTTTTGGCAAAATTTTTGACACAAAAAGACCACTTGAGGGTGTTAGACAAAATTTTCAAGAGACTAGAAGAATACAAGGTCTGCTTGAATCTAAAGAAATGTGTCTTTGGCGTGACATCAGACAAACTTTTGGGATACATTGTTTCTCGTAGAGGCATTGAGGTCGATCCTGCCAAGGTGAAAGCCATATTAGACATGCCTCCTCCAAAAGGGATACATGAACTCAGGACATTGCAAGGCAGGTTACAATCCATCTGACGCTTCATAGCACAATTGGCAGACAAGTGTCACCCATTTCAGTATCTTTTGCGCAAAAGTATCCCTTTTATGTGGACAGATAAATGTCAGGAGGCCTTCCAACAAATAAAAGAATATCTACTATCACCACCTATTTTAATGCCACCAATTGAAGGGAAACCTTTGATTCTATACATTTCTACAACAACTTCAGCACTAGGGGCATTACTAGCACAAAACGACCATGAAGAAAAGGAAAGGGCCATATACTACATCAGTAGGACACTGGTTGGATATGAGCTAAATTACACAACCATCGAACGTGCTTGCCTAGCAGTTGTCTTTGCTGCTCAAAAATTAAGACACTACATGCTGAATCACCAGATGCACTTAGTGGCAAAGATTGATCCCCTGAAATATCTCCTAAGTCGTGCAGCATTGACAGGTCGCCTGGCCAAATGGGTAATGATCTTGAGTGAGTATGATATTCAATATGTTGAAAGAAAGCGATAAAGGGACAAGTGATAGCAGACCAACTGGCAGATGCGCCTATACAGGGTGATCATCCACTAGTAGCAGACTTTCCAGATGATTCAATATTTCATACAGAACCTAAGTCACCTTGGAGGCTATATTTTGATGGATCTCATACTAATCATGGCTCGGGGGCAGGAATATTGTTTATCACCCCTCAAGGAGACTCCATTCCTAAGTCCTTCCGCATTGCTTTTCCATGTACAAATAATGTGGCAGAATATGAGGCACTTGTCACAGGACTCAGAATGGCCATCAAATGGAAAATTAGAACACTTCATGTCTATGGCGATTCTCAATTGGTCATTAACCAAGTCAATGATGACTATGACACTAAGGACGAGAAATTAATGCCTTACAAACGAATGGTTGATAGCTTTCAAACATATTTCCACATGGTGACTTTTGAGCAAGTTCCAAGAACACAAAATAAGGCAGCAGACGCAATGGCCACAATTGGCTCTCTTCTAGACATTCCTAGTAATGTGCCTCAATTTGAATTCTTGGTAGAACAACTTTTGGTTCCTGCATATGACATACCAGAATCAGAGATGGTTTGCGAGCTTGTTGGTCCCAATTCTCCATGGTATCAAGACATTTATGACTACCTCAAGTCCCAAACCCTTCCCCCCAACCTATCCAATAACCAACGAAAGTCCTTTATCCGAAAAGCCGCCAGATACACCATCCTCAGTGATACCCTTTACCGCCGTAGCTTTGATAACTCCCTTCTTCAATGTCTTGACACTGACGAAGCACGAACGACCTTGCGAGAGGTACATGAGGGTATATGCGGATCCCATTCAAGTGGTCCTACTTTAGCCAAAAAGATAACGAGACTCGGGTATTACTGGCCAACCATTGAGAAAGATGCACTTGAATTTGTCAGAATGTGTCGCCAATGTCAGATACATAGTGACTTGATTCATGCACCAGCACAGGAACTTCGGCCAATTACATCTCCTTGGCCCTTCACACAATGGGGACTCGACCTCGTGGGCAAGATCCATCCTACCTCGTCCAATGGCCACAAATTCATCATTACTGCCACTGAGTACTTTACTAAGTGGATCGAAGCCATCCCACTCACTTATATTACCGGAAAACAAATTTCCAAGTTTATCCTCAACTATATCATCTGTCGATATGGTATTCCACAATCCATAATCACAGATAATGGTTGTCCCTTCAAAAATCAGGATGTCCGTGAACTTTGTGAACGCTTCCATATCCGACACCACTTCTCCACGCCTTACTACCCACAAGGAAATGGTCAAGCTGAGGCGTCCAATAAAACAATCATCAAAATTCTTAAGAAAACCGCCAATGATGTTGGTCGTGACTGGCACATACAACTCAATCCTGCTTTGTGGGCATATCGCACTAGCATCCGTACTCCCACTGGAGCCACTCCATTCGCCTCATCTTTGGAGCCGAAGCCATCTTGCCCATAGAGGTGAAAATTCCATCCCTATGAGTCTCTATGAAAGGTCTAATCACTGATGAAGAATATCGACAGTCACGACTACATGAATTAGAAATGCTAGATGAACGCAGACATAATGCCTTGAACCACTTACAGGCATATCAAAATCGTCTTTGCAGAAGCTACAACAAAAGAGTGCTGACTCAAAAATTTGACATTGGTGACTTGGTTCTCATGCAGAATCCTAAGAATCAGTCTGACAGAGAAAAACCAGGCAAGTTTGAGCCCAATTGGTTAGGTCCATACATCATCACTACATCATTTGGTTTTGGTGCATATTAGTTGGCTACTCTAGATGGTGAACAATTAACAAAGCTAATCAACAGATTGCATTTACGCAAGTTTTATACATAGCATCAGAAAGTCTAGCCGACAACCATTAAAAATACAAAAATATCATCACTTGGATGAAAACTTGGCAAACAGGCATCCTGGTGACACCAAAAAAATGAAAAAATTGACAAAAATAAAAGAGAAATAATTCATCCAATAGTGAAAACCTGGTAAACAGGCGCTTTGGATAAGTACCATGGTGAAAACCTGGAAAACAGGCGCCATGTGTAGTTGGTCATTGCTTTGACATCTACTATCACTCTATCTACCTTCGTCCATAATAAACATCCATTTTTCTGACATTCATCACAACGTTTCACCTAGACATCATGAAATTTCTTTCCATGGCTGACAGTGGTTGACATCAAAGTCTTGCGCATCGCCTATCGTCTGTATCGGTCACGCTCTTTCCATCAGCTTGACTAGGGGCAATATTTTATCATGGGACTGTAGTGGGTATTGCACATGGTCTTGACAATCGAAAAAGTCCTGAAAAAATCCTAAAAATCATAAAAAGTCCTGAAAAAATCCTAAAAATCATAAAAAGTCCTAAAAAAATCCTAAAAATCATAAAAAGTCCTCGAAAAATCCTAAAAATCACAAAAAGTCTTAAAAAAAAAAAAAAAAAAAAAAATCATAAAATCATAAAAATGTCCTAAAAAGACTCTAAAAAATTGAAAACGTCTTGAAGAAAGCACAAAAAACATCCAATAACATCACAAAGCCCGCGCTAGAGCTATCATGTCACTATTTTAGTCTTTTGTCAATAGTCGAATCCATGTGGTCTCGCGACATTTGGCATATGTAGGCAAGGCCATTAGTCGAGATGTGCCCCCCAGGCCCCCTAGGTTCAAATTAGGGTTTGTCGTTAAGTCAAAAGAACATGTCAAATTATCTTCACTATGTTCGCCCATCCCTCGGGCTGAACTAATGTAGGTCTCGAGGCAAGACGAGGTAAGGCCATTCCATCGGGATGAGCCCCTAAGGCCACCTAGGTCAGTCCTTTAGGGTTTATCATTTTGGTCAAATAAGTCAGATATAATCACACTCAGAAACAAGATAGTCATTTGAATGTCAACATTCAAATCGCAAATCAACATAAAACATAGTCCAGCCAGTCATCAAGCCAAACATCCATCAAATTTCCAACACAATGTCAACCTAGTCACTTTATGGTCCCCATCAAGATGTGTCCTTCTTGGAATTGGACCCCGTCAAAACGGCATATGCCTTTTCAGGATGTGTCTTTCCTGACAACAGACTTTGTCGCATAGTCATTGGACTTTTCAGGATGTGTCCTTCCTGACGATAGGTATCGTCAAACCATCAAAACTGTTAGACTATCAAATCATTAAACTATCAAATCGTCACACAATCAACCTTTGACACACAACTATTGGCAAATATATTGAATGGCTATTCATTTTGCTGGTCTATTTTGTTTTATATTTTTATTGTTTTGTCTCTTGGTCATGTTACTAGCTACCTCAAGGATGTCCCATGAAGGATTTAGAGGTGCAATGATGTCTCATGACCTATTTTTCCTTGATTGTTGTCTTTGGTGTGTCTTGACAAAAGATCAAATGGCAATTCTTAGTATGAGTTAGATTACTCCTTGTCTACACTGCTGCAGAAGTGGATCTACCTTGCACACTTTGGTCTATGTCATATATCATGGTGTTTGTTGTCCATCTGTCACATTTTACCACCCAATGATGATTATGCAACGCCTATGATGTTATTTGGAAAAATATTGAAGTATTCCTTTTTCATCCTCACATTCATGATTTCCACGCTAACCTTTCTTCTATTCCTTCATCCTCTAGTTCTCTCATTCATTTTGGCATACCACTACCTCCTCGTCATCCTTCCTCTCCTCACTTTCAAACTAGGACATATTTTTGACTTGTTCTTTGACACAATGCGATAAATTGCATCATGTCAAAGAGGGGAAAAATGTAGACACATAAAAATGGCCTCGCCTTGCAAACCATATTTCATACGATGACCATGCTTCTTACTCACATAATTCAATTATTTAATCAGGTCCTAATGTCATAATTATTCCTCCATGATTATTTAAATAAATAAATTGCATTTATTTATTTAGATACATCACTAATTAGTCCTTATGCCTTCTAATAATTCTCCATTTAACCATTTATCCTTCAATCAAATAAATTTATTTATTTAGCCCACTTTCCATCCCACCAAAATAAATAATTAAAATGATTATTTATTCTCTTTTGTCTCATTCCCATTTATGAATTAAATCATAAGTCAACATTCTCCACAAATTAAATAATTTCTATTATGCCAACTACCTATTTTTCTCCACCATTGATTTGATTATCTCCAATTAAATCTCAACCCTTCATTTCAAGGCTTTGCCCTAACTTTGACCTAATGTTGCCCTAACCCTAATCATCCTTATCACATTGAATCCTAGCCTTGATCTTAGGGCTTCACCAACTTTTAATCTTGTCCGTCCATTCACCATTTGGAATTCTTTAAAAGGCCCTCTCTCAAGTCATTTTATACACACAAGTTATTTTCAGTATGCTTGAGAGCTTTTGAGCACTTGAGCAATCACATTACTTCAATATTTTGCTTGGCTTTGTCATAGGTTATAGTTGCACTTCAAATTTGAGGGCAATTATATCATTTTCAGCAAGATGGAGAAGACCAATGGAGGTGAATCAATGGAGGCTTGAAGACTAGGTGAATTTGTTTCATACTCTCATGTTTCTTGCTTTCATTGTTCTCCATTGTTATTAGGGATTTTATGGTTTTATGTATTTGCAATCTAACTTGGAAATTTCTCTATTGCATTTACAACCTAGAATTGAAACAAAACATGTAAAGAGACCATACATGGTCTTCATGGTCTTGTAAGACCTTATTGGGCTCAAAAAAACCCAAAAATAGGGCTGAGGAACAAATCCCAACCCTTCAACAAGCCAAAATCACCTAGAAAATTCAAATTTTCTTTTTGGCAGGAAAATCAAAATTTGAATTTCTAGGCCTATTTACACAACCTAGACCATTGGACATGATCCCAATGGCCCCCCTAAGACGTTTACCAACTCAAATAGGACTCTTAACATCAAAATGAATCATAAAAACATCACTAGAGTGATGCTCTTGCATCTGAGGGGTATTCATTTGGCTAAAGTAGTCGCCTCATCTCTTATGGTTTGAAGACCTTGCAGTTAGAAAGACTTGATTTTTAGTGTACTTGTTCAAAACCATTCAACTTCATCAAAATACAAAAAATCCATTAACACTTAAGAAAAAAGTTTAAATATAATTTAAATACTAGTTTATATATATCTTATTGTATAATCCATATAGAAAACGCCGCGATATATCAATTTATAGACATCCATTAACTAAACCTATAACATATTTGTACATTAAGAGATCAAACTATATTCAGAATTATACAACTATTTATAATATTGTAGTATATTTGTATAATTTGATATTATTGATAATAAGTTTTATATTATTTTATTATTAAATATTATATATATATTATGATTATAGTATAATATCATTATATTATTAATATTATAATTTCACTTAACTATAATAAGGTTGAATATTCTTACATTATACTTATATAATGTTATATTCTTGCATTATTTATTATTCATAATAATTATGGTATGGATTATTTATTATATTATATTATTAAATTAGATCTAACAACTAGTCAATATTCCCAAGGATCTAATTTATTGTTGTCTTTGTGAAATGGAAAACCAAATTTACATATAGTAATTCATCGATTGGTTTGACTTTGACCATGTATGGGAGACTCATGTAAGATCATATAATGCTTCTCCACTATTGGAGTGTGAGTAGCCATCATTGTAAGGTGGTTTTAGGCCACCCTTTGACTCTTCCTAGTGTCTTGTAGCTAGTTTAGTCATTGTGAGAGTAGTTGTAGGTGTATTTTGGAGTTGTTCAGTCGATATTTGAGCTCTTGGGTGTCGTCTTGGCATTGAAAAAATATGTAATCAACCTTGTATGGAGTTAAGTCTTAGTTTATGGTGATTTTGAAGTCCACGCATTGGAGTAGGTAGGTATGATCCCATCTCTTGATCTTAAGGTGGTTGTAGTCATCTTATCATTGTAACCGATATTGTTGCAAGTCTATAACACTACCATATATTGTAACATATATTATAAGAGGCTCCAAAGAAGATGGAACAACAACTTTGAGGTGGCAAAAATTGCATAAGGTTCCATGACAATTTAGGTAAAATCAAGAAGGCATTAGGAGTGGACAACCTATTGAAAAGGGAAAAGACAAAAGGAATTCAAGGTGAGTGCAAATTATCTTCTAGGGAATGATATTGTAACATATATTATAAGAGGCTCCAAAGAAGATGGAACAACTACTTCGAGGTGGCAAAAATTACATAAGGTTCCATGACAATTTAGGTAAAATCAAGAAGGCGTTAGGAGTGGACAACCTTTTGAAAAGGGAAAAGACGAAAGGCATTCAAGGTGAGTGTAAATTGTCTTCTAGTGGACGATACTGTCCCACAAGAACTTACACCCCATGGAAATGATTTGAGGAGTTAAAAAAGAGAGCAAGGTATGCAAAGGAGCAATCTTTCATGTGTGCTTCCTTTTCCATAGCAACAAAACATGCACATAGCAATAACATCAAAGATAAAATAGTTCAATATTTCAATTATTATCGAGATGTGGTCTATTGCATGACTTTGGTTGATGGTATTCTACACTTTTGACAAAATCCATGTGTTGGAATTCACATTTAAATTTAGATTGCATCGAATGCTATAGAAAATGTGAAGCATTCGAATGCAAGAACCTTTTGAAATAACACATTATCATAGAAAAAATATTTGTATTCATTTATTATAACACAAGAATCACATGTAGGACAGTTTCCTTGTTTTAAAATATCTTCACATCTAAATTGGTTAAAATTTGGTTAACCCTTCTATAAAAATTTAAAAACATATTTGTGTAAACAAACTAAAATATAGTAGAACCATGAATACATGTTTTTATCACCCATTAAATTACTTGCAATCATTTTGATTAGACTATGTACACAACAATAGTTGACCATTATAAGCCTATGTGTACGATAGGAATCTATGGTACCACTACATCCAATTCAAAAGTAAACTTTTTTGTCATTATCTCGGAGATCCCCAAATCTATTTAACTAGATTAACTTCTAATTATTGGTATTTTTGGACTACTAGTAGTTGCTTCCCTCAAGTGAACCACTTGATGCATCATTTGACTTAATTTCTCCCAAGAAGTCAAAAAAGGAATCAATTTACTTTCTGACTTATATGCTTATAGGAATTATTTAACTAAGAATATATTAGTTGCTTCCTTCAAGTGAACCTCTTGGTGCATCATCTTACTTAATCTCTCCCAAGGAGTCAAAAAAGGAATCAATTTACTTTTTGACATATATTCTTATAGGAATGATATAACTAAGAATTCATATAAGGCCTTTTACATGTACCACCTCACACTACATAAGAATAGCTTCCCCCATGACAACCACAAGATAGATACCAATCTTAGGAAAAAGTTTGGTGCCACACGACATGTACATTCAAAATAATGAATAGGCATGTCCTATCTTTTACATAGTCCAGATATTACCAAATCATATATCTCTCTAGAGCCAATTTTTATCATCCATAAAATCTTTGTTTCTATAATTATGATATCATAACTGTGTGTAGTGAATATTCACGTCAATGGCAATTGATACTCCATTACAATTTGCTTCAAATGAATATAATCTTACTATGAAAAAATTTAACCATAAATGTAAGAATAAGTATTCACATAAGTATATTCAATAGAAAATATTAAAATTAAATGAAAAATAACTACACTAACCAGCTCCTTCAGCAAAACAACAAAGATATAAATCAGAAACTTACCACTGAATTAAGGAGTGATAGCCTTGGAATGATGCAAGGACACAATGTTGAATTCCACCTAAAACCCCCTCCACAATTGCCACCAAATCTCTTTGATGATGAACATTAGTTGTGACCAGCCAAGGAATGATGCAATTTTCCAAGCAACGATAGTATGTATGGTGGAGCCCTTGAACAATTGTCCAATTGATGAACCAATCACTTCTTCTATTTGCTTGCAAATCTTGATTGCCTATACCTACAGGTTGCACAAACTTTGGTTTCATTCCACCTTGCAATCCTTGTGTAGACTTTCCAAGTGAGAAGCAAGGGATTTCATCCTAACCTCTCAATGTGTGCAACCAAGAGCTTCCATCCATGGTTGAAAAAATTGAACTCAACTCAAAATGAAGAATTACTCAAATGAAATCAGATGGTCCAAATGAAGATAATCACCATCTTTAAATACCTTTTTTCAATTCAAGCCCTAGGATCCAAAATTCCCTTCCAAGTATTTAAAAATACTTTTTATTCGAATTTTATTTTATTCTTTTATTCTTTTATTGTTTTTTATTATATTAATAATACTAATTACCCCTTAGATAAAAGATTGACAAGCCCAACTAAAAAAAATATTATAATACTTTCCCTTAATCAACCTTTATCCTAATAGAAAGAAACAATGGGCTATATAGGTCTCCTCTATGAAGCTAATTCGAGAAAGGGGACATGACATCTTGCCAAATGAGCACCTCTAGTTCGCAAGTGATTTCATCATCTATGAGGCCCTTCAAATGCTTAGTTTGTTTCCTTCTCTTTACTTCTTTGTGTTGCATTGCTTCCCATCTAACTAATCTCTCATGAAAGGAATCTTTACTGAAAGGATGTGTAGAGTGCTCCTTAAAAGGTATACACATTCATTTTTAGTTAACATGGTGTCTACTCCATGGGAAAGTTCTGATTTTTTCCTATGTAAATCAGCTATTCATATAACTTAAGTGTGTATATCTAATCCCAGAAGGAAAATCTTCAATTATCATTTCCTCTTCTTCCATTTGTCATCTCATTATTCTTTCTGCGTTTGTACACCTAGTAATTATGTTTGCTTGAAAATTTCTAAAGCCTTTTCAACAAATCTATTTTGTATAGATCATGCAATTGTTGTAGTCCATAAGACCACATTTCTTTGAGGTGTTCACTCAAATAGTTCATGTGCTTTGTCTATGCTTCCACATTTTACATACATATCTAATAATATAGTTGCAACTATATCATTTAAGAAAATTTCTATATCATTTATGCTTTTATAAATATCCATACCCTGTGTGGAATTTGGCTTTACACCAGTCAATTCCATTTGCTTGAAAAATTTTAAATCCTTTTTAACAAATTCATTTTATAATCTTGCTATCATGACATTCCATGAGACCACATTGAAGCATTTTTTCAAATTGTTCACATGCTTTCACATGTTTCATACATGTCTACCAAGACAATTGCAACTGCAATATCGAACAAAATCCATTTACCCTTTCCATACCCTATTCCAAAGCTCTCATTTGCCACAAGCTATAAGTATGTTTGAAAATGTGAACTTTTTAGGTTGGAGACTTGTTTGTTTATGATCATCCCGAAATACATGTAAATAAGTTTAGTGAAAAATATTCTTACATAATGTTGTAATAATTGCAGACTCCAAGTAAATCAATTTTAATTATCATTGTAAATAGCATTGGTGTTGTGAAATATCATTGCTCGAAAAACACACTCGGAAAATATAGACATTGAACAGTTTTGCAATAACGAACAGTTTTGCAATAACGAACAGTAGGTCATATGGTGGTAGTGACACTAAAATGACTACAATGCAAAAATGAGCATGAAAAAATTACGTAACAGCAAATCTGTTTAGAAGCGGTGACAGTGCACCCAGGTCTGGAACCTTTAAGACATTGGTCCTCTTTTCACATATACCTCCATGATGGGAAGAACAGAGTATAAAAGTGAATTATAAAGGAGCATGAGTTATAAAGGAGAAACTCTTGCTACACATAAACCCTTAACCAAAGATGTAGGTGACAATGGGAGATAATGGAATTGTAAACAAAGTTGCCTAAACCATGAGTAAACCAACTGCCCAGACTGCAAACAGGAAATACAATTTTCAATTATTTTGGCTTTGGTTCGGTGCACAAATAGTTCACAAAAATTAAAATTGTGTGTAAAAGGAAGAAGGTTGGACGTTTCCTACCAAGACATGGCATCATCAAGACTCAATCATGTCTATGAAGGTCTGCATTATTGTGAGACAGATTGAGACTGTATCCTTAATAAGCGAGCATACACAACCATTGAAATGAGGAACTAAACCCTCAAAATAGAACACTAAACAAATGAAAGTCTTTGGATTAGTTAAGTCAGAGATTGTGAAATCCCAATCTTTCTTACAAAGGACTACAAATTCCATGAGCATATTGAAGGCCTCTGAGAAATAGAGGTTCTTTCTAGCATGACACTGGCTTACCACGCCTGAAACCAAATAAAAAAAGTTCTCTCACAACTCAGGGCAAGCCCGCAACTGCTACAAAATTACTTAAGCTTGCATAAACAAAGGCCTCATCTAAGAATCATTACAGTTTCAGATGATGATATTGTTTGCTGACTGTTTGAATCTTCTTTCCCAGCTCTGCAACCCTGGATATTTAAAATTTTTGGCATTTGGCAGTTGCCTTTTAAGTGTTCATTTTTCTTGCAATTTTGTACGTCATTACATCATTTGAATAGTGTCGGTTGCCAAGATTAAATAGTGGTCTGAAGAGTTTTGTGAAGATCAAAGTGACAACCATGGCTTGTTGTGTTATAACCATATCTTTACTTCAAGTAATGAGACAGATAATATAGACACCGTGGTGGAGAAATGAGAAAGTCATACTCCACACAGTCAACTGGGCTAAACATAGTCTAAACTCTAAAAGAGTGTGTTATTAATGCATGTGAGGAACAGGTTCGTCCACCATCCAATAATCTAGAAGCCAGATATCACAAAAAAGTGAAGTACAAGTGGCAGGACATTGAGCAAATGGTCTGTTTGGCCCATGCAAGATAGAGTCCAATAGGCTAAACCAATCTAGAAAGAATCCTTTCGAAAGCAATCAGTAAGTGAGGAAATTTAATATGTAATGAGCAACAAAGCTCAACTATTTCGACTATTAAAAAAGCAATGTTGGCAAATTCATGGCTTTTTCTGCAGGACAGTCAAGGCATGTTCGGACTTTTCAAATTAGAAGAAAAAGAAATTAAAAATCCTTTTGTTAAGTTATGGATACGATGAATTATGATTCCACTAACTTCCAAACCTCCCTAACCTTGGAGTGAATGACAATTTTGGGGGAGAAGAGGAGATTATCCCAACAAAGTAAGCAAGATTAAAGTCTTCAGATTCTCAAAAAGCTTATGGCAAAGTGGAGGGATGCACTTATGAAGCCTTTAAGAACATGAGGGACATACCTTGTCTAAACATTTTAGGATAAATTTCCTAGATAAATATTAATCTATCAGCATGAAAATAAATCCCTATGTTGGGTGTTGAAATTCCATTCTTTTTCGAATTCTTATCCACTTTTGGATGATGTAATTGAGTTGTATTAGCTGATTATGATGCTGCTATAAATGTATTCAAATTACAGAGATAATTAAAGTGATTCCCCTGCTTCAAAAGTGGACGTAGCCATTTTATGGTGAACCACTATAAATTCGCGTTCGGTCTTTATGTGTTCTTGAATTTTCTAAGTTTGTTTTCTGCAATCTTTTCTCGTATCTGCTATTAGTTTATCAACAATTGGTATTAGAGCAAGGCGTAATTGTTGTTCGGGAATTGTGATAATTTCTGGGAATGGAGGAAGTAGATAAATGGAAGATAGAGAAGTTCACAGGGTAGAACTTCGAATTGTGGAAAGTGCAGATGGAGTCTTTGTTGATTAGAGGCGATCTTTCACTTGCGTTGGAAGGAAGAGCGAAGAAGCCAACTGCGATGTTAGATGAATACTGGGAAAAAATAGATAAGAAAGCAAGAGCGACAATTATCTTATTGTTGTCTAGCAATGTTCTTTTTAATGTCACAGCAGAGAAGACTTCAAAAGAATTGTGGGACAAATTAACAGATATGTACGAGATGGATTTGGCTTCAAATAAAGTTTATCTCATGAAAAAATTATACAATTTGAAAATGAAGGAAGGTGGAGTTGTATCAAACCACTTGAATGAATTCAACACGCTAATCACCCAATTGGTTTCGGTAAACATTATTTTGGATGACAAAATCAAAGCCATCTTGCTGTTGTGTTCTCTTCTTAATAGTTAGGAAGGTGTTGTGATGGCAATAAACACCTCTATATCCAGGAAAGCAATATTAAAGTTTGATGACATTGCTGCAACTCTTCTCAGCGAAGATATGCAAAGGAAAAATCAAGGAACTACATCTAGTGATGCCTTGATTTTTGGCAATAGAGGTAGAAACCAAGAAAGGGGCAGAAATAACAATAGAAGAATATCGAAATCAACAAGGAGATCAATGTCAAGGGGTAGAAGTGGAGATTGTTGGTTTTGCGGAAAAGAAGGCCATATGAAGAAGAATTGTTGTTCATACAAAAAGGTGCAAAATCAATCAAAGGGCAGCGAGGTGAACACCACGTATAAAAAAGATGATGGTGTTCTAGTTTTGTCAACAAGTGAAACTATGATGGATTCATGGGTGTTGGATTCCAGTGCATCTTTTCACGCAACCTCATGTCGAGATGCTTTTCAAAACTATCAAGAAGGTAAATTTGGTAAGGTGTATCTTGGTAATAATAAGGCATGTACAATTGTTGGAAAAGGTGATGTAATGTTAAAGTTGAAAAATGGAAACAAGTGGTTGTTACGCGATGTAAGACATGTTCCAGAGCTAAAAAGAAATCTGATTTTAGTGGAACAGCTAGATGCTCAAGGGTGTAGAGTCGCCTTTAAGTCAAACAAATGGAAGGTGACCAAAGGAGCATTGGTGGTTGCAAGTGGAAGCAAATTGGGCACATTATATGTACTAGATAGTCCAGCTGAAGTGGGAGCACCAATAACACTTGCGGACAGTGAAATGGAACTATGGCATAGAAGGCTCGGGCACATGAGCAAGAAGGGGCTTGAGATCTTGCTCAAAAGGGATCATTTTCCGTGTTTAAAATCTGTGGATTTGGACCTATGTGAGCATTGTCTATATGGAAAACAAAGGCGGAACAACTTCTCGAAGACTGGACATGACAAAAAGACAAGTCCTTTGGAGCTTGTGCACTCCAATGTGTTCAGTCCCACAAAGGTAACCTCATATGGAGGAGCTAATTATTTTTTTACATTTATTGATGATTGCACACGAAAGGTATGGATTTACATGCTTGATAGGAAATCAGAAGTTTTTACCAAATTCAAGATTTTTTAAGCTATTGTTGAAAATCAAACGGAGAACAAGATTAAATGTCTAAAAACAGATAATGGGGACAAATTTTGTTCTTCGGAGTTTGATAGGTTTTGTGCAGATAATGATATTCAGTGTATTAAAATTGTGTCATTCATGCCTTAAGAAAATGGCATAGTTAAGAGGTTGAGTCGCACAATTCTTGAGAGAGCTCGGAGCATGATCTCTAATGCAGGTTTAAGCAAAGAGTTTTGAGCGGAGGCAGTTAACACAACAGTATATTTGATTAATTGCAGCCCCTCTTCAAGATTGGATGTTTATTCTTTGGAGGAAAGATGGGTTGGAAGGAAAATTTTGTATAAACATCTTAGGGTGTTTGGTTGCGAAGCATTCGTTCATGTTCTGAAAGAGAAATGAACAAAGTCAGATTTCAAGTCTGAGCAGTGCCTATTTGTCAGTTATGGTGAAGATCAGTATGGTTTCAGGTTATGGAATCCGGTGACAAATAAGTTGGTTCATAGTCAGGATGTGGTTTTCAATGAAAAAGTGTTTCCAGGCTTGCAAAAATAGGGGTCAGCGAAAGAGTATGTATCTGTTGATGATATTGCCAGTGGGAGCAATTTGCAGTTTTCACATCCAAAATTTGCACCTAGCTTTGCTCATCATGGTTTAAATTCAAATCAATGTTCTGCATAGCCAACAACAACTAGTATGAATTTTCCCATGTCAAATGAGGCACCAGCACTCTGTGAGCCAAATATTGCTAAAACATATGAAAAATGGGTATGTATTGATTCGGATTTTGGTTTTCAAAATGAAAATATTCCGCGCAAGTTTGCATGGGGAATTTAGTTCCCACACAGTGTCCATCAAATGCCTCATTGCATAATTCAGCGCAATCATCTTTGGGAAATTCAATTCCCATGCGGCCTATGCCAGGATTGGTGCCCACACATCCTTCACAGGCACCCGCCTATGCCTCTTCAAATCTTGCACTGCCTCATTCACAGTCTATTCGATCTACTAGCACCTCTTTCCCTGTTCCTTTATCATTGAATGATGTTGGAAACTTAATTCCTACGCATGATGTTTTGCCGCCTCTCTCAAGTCTGAGACATATGGAAAATTCAACACAACCTTCTAATTTTTTAACGTTGTCTTATGGAATCCCCATGCAGCCTGTTTTGGAAAGAGCAAATTCTATACAGTAAACAAATGAACTAAGGCATATCTCTCATGCCCATACCCCTACATCAGTCACAGTGCAGCCTGCTTTGTCCCTTCTTGCCCGTGATGGAACTAAGCATAGTTCATCGAATGAATTATGTCCATCTGAAGATTTTGGGATGCAAATTGTCTCTTCATGTGTCCCTGCCAACAGTACGATTAGGGATTATGTGCCAAACACTCTTTATAATAATATGTAGCCAAAGGTTAATACAGATGTGTAAAACTTTCAAAGTGAAAATCGAACACAATATGTGGATTATGAAACCTTTGTTCAACCATTGCAGAGCCAAAATGTTGGAAATAATTTATCAGAATAGGGGAATTTACAAGCAGTGGTTCCTCAAGTGTGGAGGTCTACCCAGGAGCGTCGACCTCCGGTAAGGTTTGATGATTACCAGTTGCTAATCTCAGATTAGTTAGAACCTGCAACTTTCAAAGACGCTAGCAAAGATATCAATTGGGAAAAATGGTTGGATGTGATGCAAGAGGAGATGGATTCGTTGATGGCAAACAACACTTGGGATTTGGTGAAGCTTCCACCCAATCTGAAAGCTTTGAAAAATTGATGGGTATATAGATTGAAAGACGAAGAAGGAGGCAGGAAAATATATTGAGCATGTTTGGTTGTCAAGGGGTATGACCAGCAAAAAGTTATTGATTTTAATGATATTTTTTCATCAGTTGTTAAGTTGACTACCATTAGAGCGGGTTTGGGTTTGGCAACAGTATATGATCTTGAGTTAGAGCAACTCGATGTGAAGGCAACGTTCTTACATGGTGACATAAATGAAGAGTTATATATGCATCAGCCAAAAGGTTATAAGCAAAAAGGTGAAGAGGATTTAGTTTGTACATTGAGGAGGAGTTTGTATGGGCTCAAGCAAGCCCCACGGTAGTGGTACTTGAAGTTTGATTCGTTTATGGCTGAGCAACACTTTATGTACTGCAAATCTGATCCATGTGTGTATTATAAGTTTTTGGATAATGGTGAGTTTGTTTTACTACTACTCTATGTTGATGACATGCTTGTTACCGGTACTAGTATGAGAGTTGTTTGTGATTTGAAACAAAATTTAGCTCAAAAGTTTTCAATGAAAGACTTAGGGGCAGCAAAGAGGTTACTTGGCTTGACTATAATACAGGATAGGTGTAAGAGGGAAATCAGATTGTCACAAGAAAAGTGTATTGACAAGGTGTTGGATAGATTTATATGAAGGGTGCTAAGCCTATGAATACTCCCCTTGCTGATCACTTTTGTTTGCCATCCAAAATGTGCCCCAAAACACCTCAGGATCAAGAAAACATGAAAGGTATTCTCTATTCTTTAGCAGTTGGGAATCTTATGTATGCAATGGTGTACACTCGTATGGACATTGCCCATGTAGTGGGAGTAGTGAGCAAAATTATGAGCAATCCATGGAAGACTCATTGGGAAGTAGTGAAGTGGATACTGAGGTATTTAAAAGGCACTTCAAACTGTAAGTAGTGTACTTGCACTTCAAACTCATGTGGATACTAAGCAGTGAATACTTTGGCCATAGTAGTGTAAGTAGCCACTGTTTACATTGTCAAGTCACTATGATTCAGGCTTTCATACTAGGCAGGGATTATCATACATGTAGGTTGTAGCCACTATATGGTAGCTCTAGATATGTAGGACACAACACCATGCTCCGGGAAGGCTAAGATTATGAGGTTACCAAATCAATATCTTCGTCGAAGGGTAGGGCCATCTTACTAGTTTGGTAGATGTGTGGGGGACTATCGTAAGTCCATGGTTGGTGAAAAAGCACTTGAGTGATGTTTTCCCTCATTCAGTTAACAACCAAGATTTGAGGAGGGACATCTAGAACATTTGTATCTTTGTTTGATTAAGCTTGTGGAAAGATATGTATGTAATCATGAAATCTCTATTCTTATTGAGGAATTTGTATATGAAAAATGCTATCATGGAATAATGTAATATGGATTCGTTACTTGGAATTTAGTAACTAGTGTATCTTGTAATGCAATGAGAAATTTGAAATGAGCTTGTATCAAATGTGCATTTTTTAATTTGATTAGAAAAAAATTATTGACTAATTGTTAGTATCATAAGCTGTTAACATGTGATTAAAACATGGTAAAATTACTAGGTAGAACAATGGGCATGTTACAGGATGAGAAAAATTGATGTGAATGGTGTGTTAGCTTTATTAAATAATTAAAATTATTTAATTAATATTGACAAAGGAATTGATGTGAAATGATGAGGTGATGAGACAAAATGTGTTAGTCATTTTTAGGTGTCTATAGGAGTAATTAAATCTCATATGAAATAATCATTAATGTATTTATTTTATGATCAAGCACACTCAAATCTATTAATCAATGTCACTACAAGGCCCATGTTAACTTTGAATTGCTTTAGGTACACCATAGTCAAATAATCAAATGTGTGGATAGATGTTTGAGAAAATGAAAAACCATTAATTATTATTATATTTCAATTTCCATGGAAATAACTTAGTTAAGATCTTAACCTCATTTAGGAAGTTTATACATCTTCACAAAGACTGTCTCAGATATATGTATCTTCACCTTTTTGAAAGTCAAGGTTCCATAAAGGCCATGGGAAAAGGATTCATAACAATCTTATATGATCATGGTGTATGTCTAACATCCTTGAATTCTTCACTATCTTTCCCATTTGGTTTATTATCCACTCTCTTTTCTACTTAATCTATCTTGTGGATTAGTACATCTAAGGTGAAATAATGAATGGTAACAAGTGAGTGTTGAGAACCACAGTATAATACATACAAGAATATGTGTGGGAGATAAGATATTAAGGTTTTGAAATTCACTATCAAAATACCCTTTAACCAACTTCAATGTATGGTTGAAGAAACACCTTTTTTAGTGCTTCAAAAATATAGCGTTTATAAGACCTTTCCTCATACTCAATTAAAATATTTATTATTACATCCTCTTTTACCTTTTGATCTATTATACAAAAGATTAATAGTTAGTGTGGTTATCCAACATGTATGCACCTAAGTTTATTATGATCAATTAGAGAAAAATCTTTATTTGGAGCACTTTTCATTCGATTTCCAAATTATTTTTACTTGATCTCCCAATGACGCTACTACAAAACTCTCAATAATAAATTCTTTTTAAATTTTGATTAAAATAAATTTTTATTTTTATTTTCTTTCAACAATGTCTTCTTATTCCTCAGATATAAATGTATTTGTTTTTCTTCATAATTTTATTTATTTATTTAAATTTGAAAAAAAACATATAAAGGATTGTTCTACATACATTGAAAATAATTTATATTTTTTATTGTTGGAGATGGTAGAGCGCATGAGAGACCTGGGGTTGAGTCGAATGCAGGAGTATCGTGGAAGAGATCCTAGCAGGTGGCCTTTCAACTGGCATAATGGGGGTAGATCACAGAACCCAAAGTGGAGAGCACCGCAACAAGCATGGAAGGCTCTAGAAAAAAATGATTAGGGTTTGTCTAGATCAGAAAAGGATAACCCTATGTCCATGGATTGAGATGCAAAGAATAGATGGGATTATGCTAGAATGCAGTTGACCGGTCCGGTGGATATGAGAAAGCTGGAAAAGAAATTTTGGAGGCCAAAAAACCATGCGCTTCGGCCGTCGAAACAGGTAAACCCTAACATTGTGCATACTACAGTAGTCTATTTACTAGTGGATGGAAAGGCTTGGAATGAATTGGTGAGCCATTATAATGAAAGAGTTATTTTTATGAAGTGGAGTGGGTCGTGGCCAACCTTTAAAAGGGTTAGAAACTGGTGTGACGCCCATTGGGGAAAATCCACGGTGCAAAAACCCTCCCAAATGGTTTTTATTTGGTTGTTTGTCCACAAGCCAGGGATAAGGAATGGATCTTCAACAGTGGACCTTTCTTAATGGGGGGGAAGGGTTTCTTTTTGAAAGATTGGACCCTGAACTTCAACCCCAAAATGGAACCCATCATGGAGGTGCTGGTATGGATTAGACTGTACAATCTTCCTCATGAGTATTGGGATAAGGAAACCCTAAGGTTGATAGGAAATAAGTTGGGCACTTTCGTTAAAGTAGATGATGTGTAAAGGTTTAGGGCACCTTGTTGGCGAGTGTACACATCTGGAAAAAGGGAAAGGTTTAGGGGAAAATGTTTTAGCTGACCTTTTAATGTTGAAAGAAAACCAACATCAGGGAGAAAATGAGGATTTTTTGGACGTCATGATGAATAGATGGGATCTCCAAAAAGAGGTTGTCTAGAATGCTCAAAAACTGGATGTATTCCTAAATCTGTGGGATGCAGGGAGATAGAATGAAAATATAGGACTGGATGGAGTTTAGAAAATAGTGAGATTGAGCCCTAAGGAATCGCAAAAGGAGGTGACTCCGATCAAAGATGTTATATAATCTATTGAAAGTGAGCTAGACAAGATAAGGAACACAAGGGATACTCGAGAAAATATTACCACGGTGCCTATGCTAAAGGAAATAGAGGTTAGCACTGCTAAGGAGGCTGAAGGCTTTGACCAAAATTAGAGGATGGAAGGTTTTGTTGGCACTACCAATTTTCATTTAGGACCTAGCCTCACTCAAGAGCAAGGTCAAATAGAGGGCCAAGCTCTAAAAAATCCAATAGCTGTAAGAAGGAACTCTTCTTGGGAGCAAAGGGGTTTGAGCCCTAAATCTAACCCAATATGTAGTCAATCTCAAAACAAAGTTGGCACGGATGGAAAATATTTTCACAAGATAGATAACTATGAATTGAAGGAACCTGTGTTTAAAGACATTGAAATCTCTCTAATTCGCAATTCAGAAAACTCATTTGAAGAAGTGGGAGAGGAGGGTAGCTTGTATGATGATCTTGAGTTTGAATCCCATACTAAAGAAGTAGGGGATGGTGGAGATGAATTAGGCCTTAAATCAAAGCTGGGTATTATCAAGAAGAGAACATTGGCCCAATCAATGGCAAAGCAGGTAAAAGTGAACATTGGGGAGAAGAAGAAAAGAGGTCCAAAATCTGCTAAGGAAAAATTGGAAATGGTTGGAAGTGCTTCGGGACAGAAAAGGCTAAGATTGGGAAAAGGCAAGAGCCATGAAGGTCCTTTCATGTAATGTTAGGGGCTGCAATGCCCTTGACAAAGTTCGTTTGATCAAAAGGTGTCTTGATCAAATGAAACCTAATTTAGTGTTGTTGCAAGAATTAAAACTTAGTGGGGAGGATTTAAGTGCCTTTAAGAGGCGCTTTGGTATGTGGAAGTATTTTTGTATAGTAGTTGAAGGTACTTCTAGGGGAATTGGCATTCTCTCAAGAGAAGCGGTGATGTTGGCTCATGAGGTTAGTTCTAGCAAGTCTCGGCAATGGATTAATGTGTTCTCTAAGCAATTGGCAACTAACATAAACATCATAAATGTTTATGAACCTAATAGTATTGCGGATTTGAAGAATGTGTGGAGGGAGATCTTAGATGTTCTTTAAGACAATGGTGATCTATTGTTTCTCCAGGGTGGTGATTTTAATGTTATTTTACACCTATCAGAAAAGAATGGCAGGGCTAGTTGGGTGTCTTAGAAACAAAAAGATTTTAGTAATTTTGTTATAGAGAATGGGCTTTTGGATATTTAGTTCAAGTTTGGAAATTTTACTTGGATAAACTAGAGAAGTGACTTCCTGAATATAGTTGAGAAACTTGATAGATTTTTTATGGCTGGAAATTGGGACAATGTTCAGTGGACGGCACAGGCAGAGATCCTTTCTATCACAGGATCAGATCATTACCCCATAAGTGTTTGTATGCAAGAAGATGTTGTTCCAGATAGATGCACTTTTAAGTTTGAAAAAATGTGGCTTAGAGCGGATGGTTTTTTGGACCTGGTGGCTAGATGGTGGTCAAATGCTCCCCCAAGGGATGGAAATAAAGCTTTTATTTTCTCCAAAAAACTTCAATATGTAAAGGAACAATTAAAGAAATGGAATCGAGAGGTTTTCAAAAATATATTCTCAGAGAAGCTCATCTTAGAACAAGAACTGGAGGAGTTGTATGCTAAAGTCATAGAAGGTGGCATAGCGGAAGAAGAATTTAGAAGAGAGAAAGAGCTCAACAAGCAGTATGCAGAGATTTTGGCTTGAGAAGAAATCTTTTGGAAGAAAAAATCAAGGGAAAATTGGCTCAAGGAGGGTGATGGAAATACGAAGTTCTTCCATAATACAACAAAGGTAAGAAGATCTTTAAATAAAATTCAGTCGATTCAGGATTGCCATGGTAATACTCTAACAGACAAGGAAGATATTTGCAAGGAGGCAGTTCATTTTTTCTTAGGTGCCTTTAAGGCCTTGCAGAGGGACCTGTCTTCGGGAGAGGACATTTTAGATGTTATCCCTCGATGTGTCTCAAATTTTCAGAATGCAGCTTTGTTTAAAGTGGTGTCTATGGAAGAAGTTAAATCTGCCTTGTTTAGTTCGGGGAGTGATAAGGTGTCGGGACCAAATGGCTTTTTGGCTTTGTTTTTTAAGAAATGCTGGGTTTTTTTAGCAAAAGATATCTGGGAAGTGGTGGAGGAGTCGAGGGAAGGTAAGTTTGTGTTAAAATATTTTAACAACACCTTTATTGCTTTGATACCAAAGAAAGAGGAAAAAATCTCTTTCAGTGACTTTCGCCCCATTTCTTTATGTAACACAATCTATAAGATAATTTCTAAGGTCATGGCAAATAAATTGAAGGAAGTTCTTCAAACTATTATTTCCCCAAAGAAAAGTGACTTTTCATCAAATCGATCTATTTATGAAGGAATTATTGTGGCTCATGAAGTGATGCATTCCATTAGGAGTAATCATTTAGAAAAAATGTTGATTAAACTTGATATTAGAAAAGCCTATGATGAAGTGAATAGGGATTTTTTGCTGAAAATTCTTCTGAAGTTTGGTTTTTTTGAGGAGTGGGTAAGTTGTATTGCAAGTTGCATCAGTTCTACATGACTATCAATTTTGGTTAATGGTATTCCTTAGGGTTCTCTTGAGACAAGGTGATCTGATCTCACCTTTCTTGTTCATAATAATGGCTGAGGCTTTGGGCAGGTTGATATCTAAAAGAGGTGTTATGGAGTGTGGAAAGGAGTTAAGGTGGCAGAAGGAGTGGACCCTTTGTCTCATTTACAGTTTGCAGATGATACTTTGTTGATGGGGGAGACCTCTTTCAGGGAAGCAAGGGTGATTAAGAGTAGTCTGGATAAATATAATGCAGTCTCAGGTCAATGCATAAACTGGAGAAAATCTAAAATTTTCTTCTTCAATACCAAAGCGCAGAAGTAGAGGGAGATTTGCTCCATTTTTGGGATGAAGACTAGCATGCTTCCTGGAAGATACTTAGGTATCCCTCTTTTTGGAGGAGCCAGTAAGTCAGTGATCTGGAAAGACTTAGTGGATTGTTGTCATAAATGTATGGATGGGTGGAAAAGCAGGTGGCTAACTTCAGCTGGTAGAATCCTAATGCTGAAATCGGTAATTTCTACAATCCCAATATTTTTGATGATGTGCCTGTGAATTCCGAAGAAGGTTATAAGCATTATTGGGAAAAGGATGCGGAAGTTCTTTTGGAATAGTTCACAAGAACAGGATAAGATTCCCCTCTTGGCATGGGATGAAATCTGCAAATCAAAAGGAGTAGGTGGAGCTAGTTTGAGGGATTGGAATCTTATGAATGAGGTGCTTGGGGCTAAACTGGTTTGGAATATTTAATCCCAACCATCGTAACTGTGGGTGCACATTTTGAAAGCAAAGTATCTTGACTCAATGGAGGATAGTAGGATTTTAACAATGTGTAATCTTCCAACTGGCTCAACTATATGGAATTTCATTATCTCTTGTAGGCAGGTGGTAGTGGAGCATGTTTCGTGGAAGATTGGGAATGGTCATAGAGCGAAGTTCTGGGAGGATTCATGGGCAGTATACCCAGTTCTATAGGATAATGGTGATCTTTTAGAGCTTAAGAACTAGTTTAAAGAACGGTGGGGAGAAAAGGTAAGTGATTATTTGGAATTCAAGGAGGATGATTTTGGTGGTGAATGGGATTGGAAATCTATCTAGAATGTGGGGTTATCAGAAAGGCAAAGAGTGATTATGCAGGAGATTTTTAATTCGCGTAGAGTTTTGCGAGTGAATTGTGAAGATAGAGTCATTTGGTGTGGAGCAACGGATGGAAAATATTCGGTTAAGTTGGGTTATTATCTTCTAGATGCTAGAGCTAGAAATGTAGCTTGGCCAGTAGATCTCTTTTGGGGGAAGGAATGTCTACCAAAAGCAGGGACCTTTGCCTAGTTGGCAATCAAAGGGTGAATTTTAACCAGGGAAAGAAGAAGGCATTTTGGTTTTTGTGGACCCTCAAGATTTGTAATGTGTGAAAAAGTAGAGGAAACAGTAGATCATCTTCTGCTACATTTTGATATGGCAGCCTCTTATTGGGATATGCTACTGAAACCTCTAGGATGGCATGGTCTATTACCTGAGACTTTAAGGGGTGTTTTTGAAGGTGGACAATTCGAAAGGAGAAAACTACCTTATCTTGTATATGGAAGGTAAGTCCTTCATTTACAGTTTGGGAGGTCTAGAAAGAGAGGAATAGAAGGGTTTTCCAGGACAAAGGGGAGTATGTGGATAGATTAGTACAGTATAGAATTAATCACTCTTTGGAGGAGATAGTAGGAGCGGCAGCCTCAAACTACTTCAATCCTAAAACACCCTTTACTCAAGAGGATAAAATAATTTAGTCTATATGGCCAAGAATTCGCATTAGGCCTATTCAGGGGCCTAGTTGGGTTAATCCAACTCATTCTTCTCCCAAAGCTAACAAATGGGAAAAACCAAAGGGAGGGTGGTGGAAGGTCAATTTTGATGGAGCATCAAAGGGGAATCCGGGACCATCTGGTGTTGGGTACATTATCTAGGATTGGAATGGAAATGTTCTAGTGTTAGGAGCAATGACATTGAAGGACATGACGAATAACGTTGCAGAAGCAACAACAACCCTTATGGCAGTCAAACTTGCTAAGAAGTTAGGCATATCAAGGATACACTTGGAAGGGGACTCTCAAATAATTATCCAAGTAATTATAAAAGACAAAATCAAAGCTTGGAATTTGCAAGGAATTATAAGGAAAATAATAGAAGAGTTAGTTTTTTTTGATGATTTTAAGGTAAGCCATATTAGGTGATTAGGAAATGTGGAGGCAGATGTCATGTTGAAGTGGGATCTTTCTTTAACAAGGGTTGATGCGTTATTTTTTGAAGATTTCAGTGCAATAAGGACTTGGTGTAGGGAATGAGGTAGGCATGCGTACCTCACAAGTTGGTTGAAGTTTGAGGTTTGTAGAGGAGCATTGCTGTAGGTGTTTTGTCAGCATTGAATGTGCGTTCAACATTTATGGATTTGGTTGGCAAAGCAGGGTGCTCTAATCACCCCACCACCTTAAATGCTTCTTGGAGAGCGGATGAATGGTTGTGTATGTTTTGGCAGAGTGGTGAAGGTGGTATTGGTGAACTATGCGGCAATGGAAGCTAGTTTCACGCTATCTTCATAGAGGAACTGGACACATTTGCAGGGAAGGCATCCATGAAACGGTCGCTTGGACTATTCCTCTTTAAGGAAGTGTAGGTGGCGTAGACACTAGTGGAGTTAATGTTGGGTGATGGGTTTGAGAAATTGACCCAAAAGTTGCAAACGAACTTCGATATTTATTCATTGGTGATGGCGTGGGGGTTAGATTTAGGTGAGTCGGTTCAGGAAGTTAGGCATGTAATGTGCACTCTGGTACCAAAAATGTGTTTAGTTGGCATGGATGAAATTCTAGTGTGGGCAATTCTAGGGGTAGGGCTGGTAAAAATTGAAGGTCAGGATGGTGGAGGCTAGGAGATGGTAGACATAAACCACCCGTTCATCAGGTGGCCGAAAGGTCAAACAAAGAAATGATGGCGAAATGGTGCTACGTGTGGATGGGAAGTGTTAAAAATATATGCGGAATTAGCCGAATTAGAGTAAAAAATTATAGACTTGAAGGAGATAGCCAAAGAGGAGCTGCATATGGGGAAGGGTTTGTGTCCGTGTAAGAAAGTGAAGTTGTTGATGGAAATCATTCCATTGGAGTTGGGCGAACCTTCGGTGAGGAACGAGCTGGTGTAGGTGTTGTTAAAAGTTCTTAAAATGTTGTTTCTGTGTTAGGTTTTTTAAATGGAGCCTGCAAAAACATGAAATGATATAATTTGTATAATTGGGATGGGGCTTGGAACATTCAAGAAGGGTGGTAGCTTAGCGAAAAAAAATTGGTGCTGGGAGTTGTCCTCAACTTTTGTGCTAGTTAAAAAATTGTCTTTCTTTTTTAGTTATGCATGGGAACGAATATATTCTGATTTACTTATTTCTAATAAAATACAAACAATTATCACTAATCAAAAAAATTATATTTTTTATTATTTTTGTAGAAGTTATGCAATGTGCACACATAGTGATATTATTTTTAGGATGCATCCACTTCAAAAATTATAAAAATATTCAATAAAAAATATATAGCTTATAGTACTAACTCTTAGTTACATCTCCACGTATTAATTTTGAAAAGTACTTAATGTAGCAAAAGGATTGGTGGGCTACAAATTAAAATTTATGTTATATCTCATTAATAAAATTGGAAACATTTTTGTGAGTGCTTAGCATTTGACCCTCTTAATTGCAATCATTTTAAAAAACTCTAGTAGATTAGAAACTAGACTTAGAGTACTACAAATCATGTTCTTATCACATATTTAAATTTTGAGTGTAGCATCTCAAATTACTCATCAAAATTTCAACTTAGCTAATTTAAGAGAAAAAAAGTGGTCACTTTTGACCCCCTATTTATCCCCTATTTACATATACTTTTCCAATTAATTTATTTAATTTTTTATTTTATTTTAAAATATTAATTTGTTAGTCATTTGTCCATGAATGTAGTACCAATTATACGCTTTTCTCATATGTCAAGAAATAAATTTGTTGATATTAATTAATGGCTTGTAGAAGTCTATAGATGAGAAAAATAATGTAAAGAAAATTTGAATATCAATGCATTCATGACAAATGATCTTGGTGATTAAATCAAAGCCATCACATTTTCATTCATATTGGTTTCTTTGTTTAAAATTAAAGTTAGCTCACTATAGGTGCTTAATATTTGATTTGAATAAGCATACAAGTTTCACAATTTACATTTAGAAAGGATTTAGTTTAAAATTAACCTTTTTAAGAAGTTTTCTTAAACCAATTTTGATAATGTTCATATATTGTCCTTGGATTGTTAGGTACTCTTACACATTTGGAATGTACATAGGGCATGGTTGAAAATTGTGTACAAAGTGGAATGAAAAATGTTTCAACTCTATAACTTGATATTGTGCTTCATGATCTAGGCATGCCAATGAGAAGGATGCGGGATCAAATATATTTGATAGATTGGTTGATATTATTTATTCAATGAGAGGGAATGGAGACATCACTTCTTAACTAATTGACAAATTAAGAATTCTAAAAAGAGAAGGATTTTATAGATCACTTCAAATAAATTTGGTGTCATGATGATCTGGTTGTATTAGTCATATTATCAAATCTTTCCTTATGGTTTCCATGTCTTTATATCCTTTAAGTTAATTTTTATGTTTTCTAAAATGTCAATGTTTGTTTGTAGCAATGTGGATACAAACTTTCAAACTTGTCCCATTAAAATTTAAAGAAACTAATGCATCCATAGCTTCATACCACTTCCATATTAAAATTCATTATTTAAGTAATCATGCTAAGAAATGAACAAATAAAATGGACTGATTTATCCATGCAATTCTTCACATGGTAGAGTCATTCTATAAAATAAAAGGTGTTGTAGTTATTTGGTTTTCTAACTAATTTAGAAAGATATCACATTATTGCATTAGAGAGGTCAAAATTAATAGCAGATAGATTTTTGTTCTTATATGATCTCCTTCTAAGAAGTCAAACTAATGCAATGAAATGGTATCTTGTTACAAATTTTGGACCCAATGTGATTGACAATGTGTAAATAGGCTAAAATCATGCAAGTATGTGTTAAAGGTTTTGGATTTAGTGAAGATAAATTAACTAGATGAGAAATAATATTTTTCTAGTAAATTTTGAGATATTAATTTCATATTAATATAGTCAACAATTGTTATACATTTTTTCATAGAATTAACTAGTTATAGATATTATTGTTCCATCTTGAAAATTTAATAGTATTGGTAATGCCATCATGCCATTTTTAGAATTAATTTTTTATTGATTCTTGTGGTTTTTGAAGCTAAATCATTATTGATATAATTATCAATTATTATATTCCATTAGAAGATCAAGATATAGAATAATGTTTCACTCTTCAATTTGGTATGTTTTGATATCATCATTTCATAATGACATATTAAGGGTTGTTTTTTTTTTTTTTAATGACTATTAAATTATTCTTGTTTTTATTTTAGATGACATTGAATTATTTGATGATTGTGGTCTTGTCCTAAAAAATTCAATAATTTTTTTAATTTGCTACTCCAAAGTTTATTAACTACATCATGTATAAAATGCTTTCCTTTATTGGGTGTGTTGAAAGATTTAAAAAATATCTCCATGAATCTACCATTTTCCCTCTCAAATTAAAATCAATCCCTTATAGAGGACACATATTTAAGACATATATCACCATGGTTCTATCTAACCAAAATAGACAAACATCATTCTAATCATCCAAGGGGCAACACCATTGGTCAAGGATCAAATGAAAGAGCATATGAATATCAAGAATTCAATTTCCCCTCTACATGTTGTAATCAAAAGAAAAAAGTATTGCATTGTTCAAGCATAGCAACACAAGCACAAAGTGCTCTTATTGTACAATGATAAATTCTTTAGTCAAAAATATTTGACTACTCAACAAATATTTAACACTTTT
This sequence comes from Sequoia sempervirens, assembly GCA_007258455.2. Lineage (NCBI taxonomy): Eukaryota > Viridiplantae > Streptophyta > Pinopsida > Cupressales > Cupressaceae > Sequoia > Sequoia sempervirens. Next base: position 142,145 of record VDFB02270324.1, read on the forward strand.
CCTAAACTAATATGTTAAGCATAAGCCATTGCATCTTTAGATGATCAACCAAACACTTCACAATGCCAATTGTACTTATCTATTGATCTAAACCAAACAATAAAAATGGATGCAATGCAATTTGAGGATGGTATCTTTAATTGGTAAATGTGTCTTCACACATATAATTAAAATATTAGATTATATTTTTTATAATCACTTTTCCCTTTTTAATAAAATGAAGAAAGATGATGAGGTGTTAAATAGGTGGCAACATTTGAAAAATTGGGCGAAGGAAGTGATTACAGAGCTAATTATGAGAGGTGATGGGGAGTACCGTGGGTTAATAGTTAGGATTGGTTGGGCCATGCACAAATTTAATTTGTGGTCTCGTCATAACCTTGACATACCTATACGGACTTTCAATTTCAAATTTGAAGTGACTTCTTCATGTCGTGTGGAGTTCATGTTGAGTCCTCTCGACATTGCTAAAAAAATTCATAGAATAAAGGATAAATACTTAGGGATTTTTGCATTTGGCCCCGCGACCACTTGGCATTGGTACTTGTGCATATACAACTTGAAGGGTAAACTTATCAATGTCATCATTTTTCCAACCTAAGCCATTGGTATCATAAGATTTTCAATTATGGTCCCACAGAGATATCCTCTTTGGAAATAACATCTGGCGCGTGTAACCTGCAAATTTCCTTAATTACTTGAAATCATCCTAGTTGGCTTAAAAACAATGATTTTTGGGTGACCTTTTACATTGACAAATATTTTAATTTCTTCCTCTCGCTGGTTTACCAGTATCTCAGAGTGAAGTGTGGCAACATGGGTGGTGACAGGGTGAGGATGGATCTTTAGACGATCAACAAAATAATTAATTTTAGATGATCAATAAAATAATCAATTTTTTATTACTTTTTTTATTTTGGTCTTAACCAAATAACACTAACCAATGCATGCAATACAAATATGGAAAGTAAATATTGAAATAAATTCCCATCATTAAGGTACTTTTTTGCATAACATTTGTAACTCTCTAGCAACATATTATGATTTATTATTTTGTTACTATAATTATTTTTGTTATGTATTGAATCTTTATATACCATCAATATCAATTGAGATGCCAGTGTTTCTTATAGAAACAAACTCAATGATGTGAGTTTATCAAAAAAATGCAAGTTGGAAACAATTTATATTTTGTGTAATAGCAAGTTATAAATTATTCTTTTACCATTTTTATAATATCAATTAAATTTATGAGTGAATTTTGTGTTATATTGCAATGTATGAGCTAAGATAAACATAAATGTGTTTAAGTATTATCCCAAAGAAAGAACATAAATTATTAAGTGTTATATTTAAATTTAGTTATGTATATAATCTCTTGTTTAATATTTTTTATGAATTAAACTAGACATGCAACTTAAACATACCTAAATGCATAATTACATACATAGATAAGTCAAATCGAAAAGTATTACAAATCCAATTGTTAAGTGAGTTGTCTTGATGTATGATTATTAGTTGAAATATAAATTTTCAATTTAGTATAATACTCATAAAGTCATCAAGCCTTATAATTATTTTTTTACGTATAATGTCAGGTTAGTACAATAAATACTTATAGAGTAGAATAAATACTTAATCTGAACTGGCGAGTTGTCATCTAGCCTCAACACACTAGTTTCCATTTTAATTTCATAAAAGGTATATGTAAAGTTAGCAATAAGACACTAATTTGGTGTATGAGCCTTCCATTACAAAACCATTCAAAAAGGAAATGCCTTTATGAATGATACTATTTATTTATTTTCTTCTACATGAGCTAATTCGTTTAGTATTTGAAGGATTAAAGAACCTTCATTTCAAAAGATTATTTGATAAAATGTCTAAATGAAAGTCCTTGCAAGTGTGTTTCATGAAGGATGAAAAAGAAGATGTTTCTAATAAAGATTCTCACTTGTCTATTATCTATTATGGAGTGGATAGACAAACAATTTTCTCACATATATTTGGCCGCACACACCTTAGGCACAAATAATCACATTATCAATTTACAATTCATCTTGCAACAATTGATTGTATTGGAAAAATACACAATGTCTTGCAACAATTCTACTATCAATTCTAAATCATTAGAACATAGTTTAATTTTATAAGAGATAAAGAACATGTGCATTCTTGAGAATGTCTCTAGGGAGCTGACCTAAGAGAACTTTCTATTAAATCATTTTCACATGCACTTTCTATTAAATCATTTTCACATAATAAAATTCATTCTTGTACATTAAATAAGTGCCACTACATTTGAATTCAATTTCAAAAAAAATCAAATTACAAATATTTTGACACTGTACAAAACTTAAAACATTCTTTCATACCAAAAATATTTTTTTTTGTAGTTTGATGGCAAAATCTTATTCTCAAAGCCATTTGTACCTATCTTTCCCCATTTAATTTCTAAAATATAACATTTCAGTATATCAACCCTTAGTTTTGGTTAATAGTTCTTCAACCAACGTAGAGGAGTCGACAATGGCAACTTTGGAACTATGTCTCATTCCAGGCTTCCAGGCTTACCTCTGGCAATGTCATTGTGGTGCACATATACTGAATAACACTGCAAAATTTCCACAATCATAAAATGCCATTACCATTCACTGTAGAGAGGGTCACTTGAAGGAGGCGCTGCCCATTCTGCTTACTGTACACAACCCCACTAAAGACTCCTTTTTATCTTCGATTATTGCAGACCTTCATTCTCGAGAATGTCGCTTTCACAGGGGAATAATCTCCACTCATTCATCGCTCATGGGCGACTTGCATTTGCTACACGCACAGCTTTCATAATAAGCTTATTTGCCTGTATGCAAGTGCGGGGGTTTGGTGGATGCTCGTGAAGTATTTGACCACATGAAAGAACGAGACAGGGCCTCGTGGAATACGATTATTGCAGCGTACAGAAGACATGGGTATCCTAACGAGGTAATCGCACTGTTTCACCAAATGCAACGAACAGGCCTCCAACCCGATCAGTTCATATTTGCCAGCTTGCTCCCAGCCTGTGGGAAAATTGGAGCCTTGGAGCAGGGTATGGAGATCTATCAAAGCATAGTGAATAGAGGAATTTGTCAAACGTTGTAGTTGCAACTGCCTTGGTAGACATGTATGCAAAATGTGGAAGCATAGACAAGGCACTTGAATTGTTTGACAAAATGCCTGAAAGAAATGTGGTCTCATGGAGTGCCATGATTGCAGGATATGCACAAAATGGATTTGTTGAAAAGACTATAGAAACTTTCAAGCAAATGCAATTAGCAGATGCAAAGCCAGATTCTACAACCTTTTCTAGCATACTCCCTGCCTGTACCAAAATGGGAGCTTTGGAACAGGGTATGGATATCCATCAAAGCATAATGGAAGGGGGGTCTTTGTCAGATATTATAGTTGCAACTGCCCTGTTAGACATGTATGCAAAATGTGGAAGCATAGACAAGGCACGTGATCTGTTTGACAGCACGCCTGAAAGAAATGTGGTTTCATGGAATGCCATGATTGCAGGATATGCACAAAATGGATTTGTTGAAAAGGCTATAGAAACTTTCAAGCAAATGCAATTGGCAGGTGTAAAGCCGAACTCTACAACCTTTGCCAGCATCCTCCCTGCTTGTGCTAAAATGGGAGCTTTGGAACAGGGCATGGACATCCATCAAGGCATAATGGAAGGGGTTTTTTTATCAGATATTATTGTTGGAAATGCTCTGGTAGACATGTACGCAAAATGTGGAAGCATAGACAAGGCACGTGAACTTTTTTGACAGCATGTGGAAGCATAGACAAGGCACGTGAACTTTTTTGACAGCATGCCTGAAAGAAATGTGGTTTCATGGAATGCCATGATTGCAGGATATGCACAAAATGGATTTGTTGAAAAGGCTATAGAAACTTTCAAGCAAATGCAATTAGCAGGTGTAAAGCCAAATTCTACAACCTTTTCTAGCATACTCCCTGCATGTACCAAAATGGGAGCTTTGGAACAGGGTATGGATATCCATCAAAGCATAATGGAAGGGGTTTATTTATCAGATATTATTGTTGGAAATGCTCTGGTGGACACGTATATAAAATGTGGAAGCATGAGAAAGCACGTGAACTGTTTGACAGCATGCCCCAAAGAGATGTGGTTTTATGGACTGCGATGATGGCAGGATATGCACAAAATGGATTTGTTGAAGCGGCTTTAAAAACTTTCAAGCAAATGCAATTGGCAGGTGTAAAGCCGCACTCTACAACCTTTGCCAGCATCCTCCCTGCTTGTGCTAAAATGGGAGCTTTGGAACAGGGTATGGACATCCATCAAAGCATAATGGAAGGGGGGTTTTTGTCAGATATTATAGTTGCAACTGCTCTGTTAGACATGTATGCAAAATGTGGAAGCATAGACAAAGCACGTGAACTGTTTGACAGCATGCCCCAAAGAGATGTGGTTTCATGGAATGCCATGATTGCAGGAAACGCACAAAATGGATTTTGCAAGAATGCTCTCAAAATCGTTGAGTCAATGAAGCACTCTGGAATACATCCTGACATTGTAAGCTTTGTTTATGTTCTACGTGCATGCAGCCATGCAGGTTTGGTGGACAAGGGCTGTATATATTTCAATCACATTAGTAACTCGTACTGCATTACACCTACAGTTGATCATTATGTTTGCATGGTTGACCTTCTTGCCTGTGCTGGCTATCTTGAGGCCACCCTAAACTTTATCATTAAGATGCCAGTTAAACCTCCAGTGGTTGCGTGGATGTGTTTTCTTGGTGTCTGTAGATCACATATGAATATAGGCTTAGGAGTATTTACAGCAAAGCTGCTTTTTTATTTGGATCCTGGTATTTACAGCAATGCTGCTTTTTTATTTGGATCCTGAAAATGCTGGAACTTATGTTCTCTCAAACACCTATGCAGAAGTGGGCAGGTGGGGTGAGGCTCAAATGGTAAGGAGATTGTTGAAAGATAGAGGAATTAAAAAGATCCCTGGATTTAGTTGGATTGAAGTCCATGAAATGGTACATGCTTTTTGTGTAGGAGACAGATCACAAACGACAAAGGAGATCTATGCAAAGTTGGAGAAATTGTCTTGGTAGATGAAAGCAGCAGGGTATTTTCCAGATTCAAGACATTTACTTAATGATGTGGAAGAGGAGGAAAAATAATTATTTCTCTGCCACCATAGTGAAAAATTGGCAATTGCATTTGGTTTGTTAAACACGCCTCCCAGCACAACTATTAGAAATGTGAAGAATCTTTGAGTTTGTATTGATTGCCACACTGCAACGAAATTTATCTTCAAGATTGTTGGAAGTGAAATTGTTGTTAGAGATGTGAACCGTTTCCATCATTTTAAACAGGGACAATGTTCTTGCAGAGACTATTGGTGGTGATAAATGAAGCAATCTGAAAAATAGACTTGGACTACAATTATGTGCAGCGTGTCAAATCTGCAGTAATAATGAAAGGGACAAGGTTTTATTTTCAGTTTCTAGATTTTATTTTGTGGGGGGTTCTGTTTTTTATTGTTTTTTGAGCAATCTAGGTGATGCTGTTGGCTTCATAAAATTAGATACATAGAGTGCTGATCACTGCTTATATACACTGTTGGGGTGTCTGCAAAGACCTGTTTTATGATAAAATGGATGTTTGCTTATATACACTGTTGGGGTGTCTGCAAAGACCTGTTTTATGATAAAATGGATGTTTCATTGAATTGTTTTCAGGAAACTTGCATATTTATGAAACAAAAAGCTGGAGAAAGAGGTGGAAAATTAGATATATAGTTCTTTTGTTTTGATTAATTGTATTATCTTTTGCCTATCCCATGTCTACCATTTGAGATAAGTTACACATACGGGAGGTAATTTTATATAAGTGCATGTAAACTTTATTTTATTTATGGTTATATTTTTCTAATGTTGCTTCACATCCTTTTGCTTCGTGAGATATTTAATAGATTTGTGAATTCACAAATACTTTTTAAATTAATTTGATTTCAATCTGTTTGTTTTAATTAGAAATAAACTATTACAATTTATATGAAGAAATAAAAATATTACAATTGTGCTTGTCTTGTAATTTGTAGATATGCATTATAGTTGAAAAACTTCACATAATAATATTTATAGATTGATGTTAGAGAGAAGAGAATAACATTTGTATATGTAAAATAAAATCACTATTTATATTGCATTTTAATTGCACTTTCATGGTATAACAAAATTGTGCATACAAAGATTTATAAATTGATATTTATGAGGAGGGTTTGAAGGTGAGTGGGAGAGAGCTAAATAGGGCATTTCAATTTTGAGTGGCAATAGATTTAAAATAAGAGGAACTCAAAAGGATCAAAGCTATAATAATTTCAAAGACACAATGAGAGATAGCCATAGAATTTTAGAAAAATGTTAAATCATATTCATGATATGGTCAAATTGACAACTTTATTTGCATGTAGCAAACCTATCAAATGGCGGTAAAAGTTAATTTCCGTTTGATACAATAGCAATTGAATAATTTTGCATTAGATGCATACCTACTAAATGCTAGTGAATACTAAATCCATCTATTGCATCTAAGGTTTGTTTAGAATCTTTAATACAACTATATTCAAAATCTTGAATTTTTATATTTGCTCTATATGAATTTTTTATAATAGGTTCAACTCATAATGTTCAAAGACCTATGAGTCGTATGACTAACAATTTTTGTTTATTCATTGTAAAATGTTGGAGTATCATAAGTGTACATGTTTGTATACAATGAAGTACTAAGAGATGGAAACGATTTAGAATGATGAATTTGAATTCTTCATCTCATGAAAATGCATTTGACAATTCTATGGTTGTAAGGAAACATACATTATAGGTCACTATAAGTCTTTATAATGAGTGTATTCAATATTTACACTAGAAGAAGGTAATTTATTATGAAGTAACTTCCATTCTTATAAAATCTATATCACTTTGCAACTATGAACTAATATTATCACACTGAGTGCCCAAGGTACATCCAAAGTTATAAAGGTATATTTTAATGTATGCAATCTAGTATTGAACATTTGCATAGAAGCAATTCCTTTGTCATTAATAAAAATAAATATATAAATTAATCTCATAGATTACATTACAAAAGTGGACAATAGGGTAGCGATTCTATAAATCATGGGATGTATGTGCCACAACTAAAAAATTTCAAATTATTAAGAAAATCATCAAAATTCTAGGCTACAAAATAGGTTAATATTTAGGTCATAAAAAATGTTAGTATTGCAAATATGTGGAAATAACTACTAAGCTCTCACATTGTAAATCACAAACATATGAGTGACATAAATCTCACAAAGCTTAACTAGAAGTTTCTTAAGAAGCTCAAAATGGGAGATTGTGGTTTACATCTTTTACTTGACACCTAATAAGAAGAGCATTTGGGGACTAATCATGTCCAATGTCATGTGTGCCTAGTGCCTCTAATATTTTCGCTTAGGCTAAGTAACCTAATATGAAACTTGACCAATGAATATGGGAATTTGGTATTGATGATTGACTTTGGACATTGCACCACTTTGCTTACTGGAACAAGGGGGGACAATTTAAAGGGAAGCCATCCTATATGATGATGATGGATTTTGGACCTATTATTCTTGCCTCTATTAGCATATCTTGAAGAGGGCAATAAGGAGGTACCTTGGTCACAGTTCATGTACTTGGTGTAACATGCCCAGAGTTTACCCTATTGTTTTCACCCAATTTTTAACCCATATATGTGGAAAAATCAAATTTACGAACACATAGAAATAAAATTTTCCAATTCAATAACATAGATGCATATTTGAAATAAACCCATTCCAAATTACATTGCATGAATAAAGTAACATTGCATAATCCCATGTAATGAATTCATCTTTCAAATACAATTTACATATAGATGCATGATCATAATTACAAAACATAGCTTACAAGAGCTTACATGGATTCCAAGAGCTGAATGGATCAAGAGTACAATTGGTCGAAATGTCCCTTGTTGGAGCATACATCCTCAAGTCTCAGCTGCCAATTGCATGAGGGAGACCATCACCCAAGTGCTTTTCCAGCAACCATAGACTTACTGACATAGTCCCTTGCACATCTTCCCAACCAATAAGATGGCTCTGCCCTTCAACGAAGAGATTAGTATGGTAACCCTTTGACATAAGCATATCTGAGCATGGTGTTGTGTCCTACATAACTAATGTTTCCATATAGTGGATACCCGCCTACATGCATGATACTCCCTGATAGCTATGCAATAATAACTCACAGTGAATTGACAAGTGTACGCAATGACAACTTACACTTACTTTGGCTAGAGATTTCATATATATATATATAATTGCTTAGTACTTCGAGCATAGTTGTATGTTCACCCACCCCCTCGCTCTACTTGAAAACTATAATGACCATAAATTACTCTTGACCACGTTTGACCACATAATAATATAACAAGATTCCATTCCAAAAAATGATATAACTTTTATATTGATCTAACTAACCAATTAGGTTTAACCCAACCTCTTAAATACCTTGTTTACACATTTGTAACATAAATAAAATTAGCAACAACCTACTATTCAGGTTCTTTCTTTAATTAATGACTTTCCCAATTCATACATAACTAGATAATTTTGATGACACCATGTCATTGACTAGTCACATTTGGACTCAATCTAAAGTTCTGTCAATAAATATAATAATCCAAAATTAAACATGATTTAAAGTTTACTTCCTCATAATGGGTTTCAGACTCTTTGTTGTCATATCTATTATGGCTCCATCCTTCTCAAATGCCATAACCAATTTGGTAATTCTTGACATTAGATTTCATTTAAGACCTCAAGTTCATGGTAATGTCTAATAATAGTAAATCAGCATAATAAGCTATTCAACCTCTAGTAAATTCAACTAAGATCCTTTCGATTATTCTCCATTTTCCTCATGGTTCCTTCCAAGTTATCCCTTGCATTGATTATATAAGGTTTCTATGTTTTCATGTTCATAAACAATCATAAATCCTTTTTTTCAATATGACTCATATATTCACATGTTTATAATGTACACTAAGTTTATATCTAATCTGGAAGATATTTTTAGCTCAAGAGAGGAGTTTTTGCTTATGCACCTTAAAGTCTCCTCGCATTAGGACTTTGGGTTGCTGAGATGTAATGTCCTCTTCTTTAAGACTAGAACACCGTGAATAGGTATAGACTCTTAGTCAAGTGTAAGATAATAGCATAATTAGAAAATATATATATCACCAATACGTTTTTCAACCCTATTGTTGCATGTCAACATAAACACAATCAAGTGTACACCCTAACCCTAGGGAATAAGCTGTCTTCCTACTTCCAAGGAAATATGAGCATTTGAGAACGTAGGTTCTCCACTCATTGTTAATCTACCATCATAGATTTACATAACATCATAATTTGACAATGACAACATAGTACTTCTATGTAATACCATTCGTAATTTCATAATTCATGCAAGCATACACTTAGCTTATGATATGATAGTACCTTCTAGTTCTCTTTGTTTAAAAAATAAAACCACATGCTTCTATCATGTAGTAGTTATATGCATATCAAAATAATAAGATTTCTCCAATCAACATGCATCCAAGCTCTACATAATATGCAATCATCATTTTCACAAGCACTTGCAAACATTAACAAACACAATATCAAATAGAAAAGAATAATGGATAAGAAAGACTAGCATGCCTTAAAATTTAGCTTCCAATGAAGGATTGACTCTCAAAGCTTAATACCAAAAACTCTATATGCTGCTCTTTCCACTTTCAACTTATCTCCAATTGTAACCTCTCTCCCAACACTCAGATCTCACAAACAAATAGCTCTCAAACACTAAATATAATCACTCTTCTCACAATTTGCACTCAAAAGCACTACTCTGCACAAAGAAAACTATTGTTGAACAATAACAATGGACAACAAATTAATTCCAATTGAATACCAAAAAATTAAGAGGTTGCCCTTTATTTATTAGAGATATTGAGAAAACTAATGTTATAGATCAGTTCCCTCAATTGCCACCTCTAAAATTGAAATCAAAAACTCAAAACCACTTCTGCCTAAGCTAGTCGACTAGGTAAATTGGGTGAAGCATGGCAGCAAAAAGAATTAATAACTTAACACATTTATAGTCCTAAGTAAAATAATTCCAAACACATGACTAAGTCGCCTTATTTCAGCTAGCTCGTGGTTATTTTACCAGGTCAAACACTTACTATGGTCTTTGACTTGCTTTCTACTTCCCATAATGGCTCTTGTTATGCTAGGTTTCTACTCATGGTGTCGAAAATGGAGGCTGATTTTCAAAACAAAGAAAACTCTAATTGTTTTCCCTACCAACTCATGGCATTTTGACCCATTCAACACTTTCTAATTGTTGTTCATATGTGGCATACTAACTCATCTTTATTTTACAAACTCATGCATTATCATCGACTCACTATTGCATTGTATAAGATGTGCTAACTTTAGTTTAGTATATGCACATAGCTTATGTGTTATATTCAGCTTTACACTTTGTTCACAGTGTCACATCACATATGTGTAGCATTTAGTTAAAACGTTGTTTACTTTACTCGCATTATATATGGGTTGATATCTTATCATATCATTCATTTTATATATATATGTATGTATGTATGTATGCATGTATTAATTATAATGCTATACCATTATAATATATATACATACGAACATATATATTAAAAAAAAAATTAATTTCCAATCATATATATATTAATATATATGTATTTATGTATGTACATATTATTTAATACCTACATATATACTTTTATATTAATATATACATATATAATATTATTTTAACATCTTATAATAAGTATATATATTTCTCGATAAGTATACATGCAAAATGTATATATATGTTCAATCAATTTCCCATATGTATGATGTATCCATGTATGAGTACATTTAGGTATTTTTACTTGCATATGTGCACACTTGTATATGCTCATAAACATGAGTTATCATACATATACATATATGCATTTAATGTATGTACTTATCCACTCATATATATATTAAATACATGAAGGAGAACATATACCCAATACAAAGATTTAGTCCCTTTAATACAAATTGAAGAAACAACCAAAGGAAATCAAAGATATTACTTAGACATTCCAATCATCCCAAAATCTATGACCAAGGTTTTACTTGCTAACACATATCTTGGAATGACTTGACTTAACTTATCTAACCTAGGACGTGAGTGTGTGATAGCTCAAGTAGATACATTAGTGGTTGCCATACCAAACTCATCTCCTAGGTGATACTCTCCCTCTCCTCACTGTAGGGATTGATTCTTTCCTACATCCAACTTAGTTCATGTTACTCATGAAATTTTAAATATTAAATCCTAAGGCCCATATAAGAATCCTTTGATTTGTGCCTCCGTTAAATCCCATGTGTATTCAAATCGAGGTTTCGACAAATTTTGTAACTAATCACGGCCCTGCTGAGTTCCTTAACTAGATCATGAGGTTCTAAAATTCTAGAATCACTCGACCATAACCTTCAAGGTGATATGCTATATAGTTAGGATATCAGGAGTTCACAAAACTCTAAAACTCCTGACTAATGGTTATTAAGTTCTACTTCTCAATGACCGGATGATTTCATCGAGATACACAACTTTTAAGGTGACAATTCATTAAATAAGTTGCACGGTGCCTTTAAGGAATATCTTCTCAAATGCTTTGGAACATTAATTTGAAATGTAACATGATCTTTAAAATCCTCTGAAAGGACAGCTCTTAAAAAGGAAGTTGGTGAAACAGATTTCGTAGCAGGTTGGCACGTTTCTCTTGCCCAATAAATGGTCACTTTTTGCCACCAAAATTAAACAAGCCTGAATGCAAGGAAAGGTAACAACATTTTTTAGTTCCAGAATTTTCTCTAGATGGTACTTCCTGGTAAGGTTAAAGAATGGGAAGATGAACTTGTTCTTATCATGCAACCTAATTTGAATTGGCCGGAGGAAGAATAGTTCGACAACATTTCTGAACTATGTTCACTAGCCCAGAAAGAGAAGACTAGCTATGTCGAGTATAATCAGGTGATCTTCATTTTAGATGAAGAAGAATGTGCTGAATTTTGCAATTTGGTCATGGAGATACCGTTGGAATTATTCAAGGTTCCAGCCCCTCTAGCGATTTAGTAGCATGCATGGATTTTCACAACATGTAATGATAACATCTTTTTCGAAACCTTTTTTTTCTAGAATTCTTTATACCTTTTGGTTATTTTCAAGACTGTTACTTTTTTAATGTAACAGTTTTGGTGTGCGTATATATAGACCTCCAAATTAATGAAAATGGGGGGGAAGAAAGGAAAAAAGGGAAGGTAGTAATTTTGGGTTTTAACATAGTTTTATTGTTACAAAAGGGGAGACTTTGAGCTTACTTAGAAATATTAAAGAAATAAGGAAATATTTTGAATCTGTGTTTATCAATATTTTCTTTAATTGCAACCGATTTGTGCTTCGTAATTTATTTAATGTTTATCTATCATATCAAGCTGAGTATGTGATTATTTCTAGGAATTTGAGTCCAGGATAATTCGTATGTTGAGAGAAATTTGCTGACCTTTCTTTTCTTATTTCTCATTGTGGATTTAAGACAAACGAGCCTTATATCATTTGTTTACATTAATCTCTTTCCGAATTGGCTTATCGCATTTACTTTCATGGATATGGGTAAATGTTTGTGAACCTTTTCTACTTTTTGGTTAAAAGCATACCCAGTTTTCTTATTCATTGTATATCATTCAAAGGTAGATGCACCTTGTAAAATAAGCAGAGAGAATTTGCAAATACCATTTCAAGTGACTCAACTGTTGGTAATGTTTGTTCTTCTATTTGAGCAATTTGACTCATTTTTTGCATTAGGACAAATATGTCAACCAACAGATTTTTGGCGACTCTGCTGGGAAAAAAATTGAATGCAATAAATAATTGGTGTCCTTTTCTTCAAAATTTTTTAAGGTACCTCTCTAAGGACGGAGGTTGGCGACTCTGCAAAAAGTAATGAACTCAAAAATATTCTATTCTAGGACCTATGCTGATTTCATTTCCGAAATTCGCATTATGGCATTAACTTCCTCTCAGCCATGGGGAAGTCATTTTGATCCTCTCTCTTCACCTGTATACTCACCATTGCATGAAGGATCAAGGAAGTATTTTTCAAAATTTGATGGAGGAGGTTCTCAGGATGTTGAAAAACACATTTTGTCTTTCACAGTTGCTTGCAATATTTTGGGCGTAAGTCAAGAAGATGTTTTTGTCAGGCTATTTATTGAATCTCTTATTAGACCTACCGTTGATTGGTTTTGTTATTTAGAAGATGATTGCATAAATGATTGGAATTCATTAAAAGATAAGTTTTTGGGAAGATATAAGACCCCTACGGATGAAAGCTCCTTGTTAGGTCAATTTTTTAATATTCACAAGCAAAAGGATGAAAAAATCAGAGATTTTGTAGACAGGTTCAATAGGTTGCTTAGAAAGATGCTATCGCCATTCGACCAAATAAACAATTACAACTTTGCACTTCCATTTCTTCTTTACACCCGAATGTTCAATTTTGTTTGAAAAGGTGTAAAATAAATGATATTGAAATTACACAAGAAGAGGTTGTCAAAATTGAGGATACTATGATTCAAAGTGGTCTATGGAAGACAAATCTGGTTGGGTCAAGTGACAAAAGTATAAGAAAGCCCATCTTATCGAAAACAATTCCTCGGCCTATAGAGCTCCAATACACACAACCTCCTACTGTTGAATATTGCAATCTCTCTATTTTTGACCCTCAACATTTTAATCAGGAAAGAGTAATCGGAGAAGAAATTAATTCTTATGGTGATGGGAGAAATGAAGCCTATTATTTCTAGTATGAACACGATGAATCTATAGACCAATCAAATGACAAAGAAAATGAACAATTCATCCAAATTGATAATCTTGAAATTGGTAGTACAAGTGAAATTGTTTTAGCCTCCTTGTTTGCAATAGAGATGCATTCATTCACTTTTATAACAGATAAAGAATCATTTGGAAGCACTCAACATGAAAATAAAATTATCAAAATCTTATCTTCTGATCATATGCAGGTTGAGTATGAAACTTTCAAATTTTCAGAGCAAGCTAATACTAAAATGAACCTACAAGAAGAAGTCATAAATGGTATTTTTCTTGAATCTTTCCTTTTTAAATATTTTGATATCGAAGATTTTGCTAGACACAGTATTGAAAATGATCAGGGAAATGGATGTATTGGGTTTCATATTGTTCATCACCCTAATCAATGTCTCTATGAGTGCAAGAATGAATTTTGGTGTAAAGAAGAAGTTGTTGCGATTGTATCACAAGACATGAGCATAGGTGGTGAGGTAAATCATAAAGTTGTTAAATCAAATTTCAGGAAGAAAGAAGGAAACATTTCAGCTGGGAATAGTTTCATTGGAAAGGATAAAAATTCCCAGTTTAGTACATTTCCAATTTCATAGGAATTTGATATCCAACTTTTTGATTTACATGATTCTATATTTGTTGACAAAAAAATAGAGTGTATTCCTGAACACAATGGAATGTGTGTTGTAGGTCATAATTTAGGATTTCACAATGATGTAATCACTTATATTTATGGTACCAAGAGGAGGGTTTCATCTGACGGTTTGTGTGTGGATTGTTTGATATAAGGTCTACTTTCTTTGGATTGGTCAGAACGAGTATGTCATCAGGTTATACCCGAGGTCATCAAGGAAAACATCAAAGATCTTATGTTGGGTGATATTGGTATGAGTTGCCAAATAGAGCAAGTGCACAATGAAGATTGGCTTCTTGAAGATCAGATTACTGATAGAAGATTTTTCCACGAGCTCTCTATTTTTAGTTTAATCAAGTTACTCATCATTCAACGATTAGTTGTATGCGTGCTCCTTACCTTTCCAATCTTATTTTGTACAAGTTGTTATTTCTCTAAACCTATGAATGGCTTTGCTTAATTAATGGGTTATATGGAGGTAGGGTCCTTGGACCATGTACATAGTAGAAGTTTTGGTTATGTTAGTTTTTTTTATTTGCTCTTTCTTGTTTTGGTTTGCTCGTTTTGGGCTTGTGCCCAGTTCCCCTCCGCCCATCTACAAGCAGTTCCTCATCCTTCTACTTTTTTTTACTCTACACCCAATGGACTTTGACTAGTCTACCCCAAAGCTTCTGGAGTCCTCTGCATTTTCTACAAAATATAGTCCCCAGTTAGAGCCAATGTTACTTATGAAATTTTAAATAATAAATCCTAAGGCCCATATAAAAATCCTTTGATTTGTGCCTCCGTTAAATCCCATGTGTATTCAAATCGCAGTTCCAACAAAATTTGTAACTAATCACAACCCTACCGAGTTCCTTAACTAGGCCATGAGGTTCTAAAATTCTAGAATCACCCGACCATAACCTTCAGGGTGATATGCTATGTAGTCGAGATATTGGGAGTTTGCAAAACTCTAAAACTTTGGACTGATGGTTAAGTTCTACTTCTCAACGACTAGATGATTTCATTAAGATACACAACTTTTAAGGTGTTAGTTCATTAAATAAGTTGCACGGTGCCTTTAAGGAATGTCTTCTCAAATGCTTTGGAATGTCAATTTGAAATGTAACATGATCTTTAAAATCCTCTAAAAGGACAGCTCTTAAATAAGGAAGTTGGTGAAACAGATTTCGTAGTAGGTTGGCACATTTCTCTTGGCCAACAAATGGCCACTTCTCGCCACCAAAATTAAACAAGCCTGAATGCAAGGAAAGGTAACAACATTTTTTAGTTCCAAAATTTTCTCAAGATGGTACTTCCTGGTGAGGTTATAGAATGGGAAGATGAACTTGTTCCTGTCATGCAACTTGATTTGAATTGGCTAGAGGAAGAACAGTTCGACATCATTTCTGAACTACGTTCACTAGCATGGAAAGAGAAGACCAGCTATGCCAAGTATAATCAGGTGATCTTTGTTTTAGACGAAGAAGAAGAACATGTTGAATTTCGCAATTTGGTCATGGAGATGTAGTTGGAATTGTTTAGGGTTCTGGCCCCTCTAGCGGTTTAGTAGCATGCATGGATTTTCATGACGTGTAATGATAACGTATTTTCCAAAACCTTTTTTTTTAGAAGTTTTTTTTACCTTCCAGTCGTTTTCAAGACCATTACTTTTGTAATGTAACAGTTTTGGTGTGCCTGTATATAGACCTCCAAATTCATGAAAATGGGGGGGAAAGAAAGGAACAAAGGGAAGGTAGCAATTTTGGGTTTTAACGCAGTTTTATTGTTACAGAAGGGGAGACTTTGAGCTTACTTAGAAATATTAAAGAAATAAGGAAATATTTTGAATCTTTGTGTTTATTAGTATTTTCTTTAATTGCAACCGAATTGTGCTTCATTTTAATTTCTTTAATGTTTATCTATCATATCAAGTTGAGTATGTGATTATTTCTAGGAATTTGAGTCCAGGATAATTCATCTGTTGAAAGAAATTTGCTAACCTTTCTTTTCTTATTTCTCATTGTGGATTTAAGATAAATGAGTATTGTATCGTTTGTTTACATTAATCTCTTTCCAAATTGGCTTATCACATTTACTTTCATGGATATGGGTAAATTTGTGAACCTTTTTTGCTTTCTGGTTAAAAGCATACCCATTTTTCTTATTCATTGTATATCATTCGGAGGTAGTTGGGCCTTGTAAAATAAGCAGAGAGAATTGGAAATACCATTGCAAGTGACTCAATTGTTCATGATGTTTGTTCTTCTATTCGGGCAATTTGAGTCATTTTTTGCATTAGGACAAATTTTCCAACCACCAGTGCATCATAAATGTAGTTAGCCGATAACATGAAAATCATACTCATCATATGTCATTTGCATCATTAAAGTATTTGAAAAGTAATATCATTGTAATGCATGTTCATACATTTCATTCATCCATTGAACATATTAAAGTCATAATCTTGCATTTAGAATCATATTTACTCATAAAAGTAAAAGTAATCTAGTAATTCAAAAACGGGGTGTAACACTTGGTCCTAGCATTTGAGTAGGTCGAGATATCTAGAAGTGTTAAGCCATTGTGGCCATCTTGGATGTTTGACGTTGAAATTGTAAATAAACATATGAAATCACATTATATTCTTTCAACCTAAAACAAGAACATATAATAGGAAAAATTAGTAAAATAATAATATTTCTACTTTCCTCTAATTAATATAAAATTTATTTGTCAAAACATGTATGTATGGCAATAAGTTGTCTTCAAAACATGGAGAAGTTCGACTTTTAAGATGATATCAAGCTAGAATAAAGAATGGTTGGTCCAATTTAATGTATTTTGTATTCTTTATATTTTATCCTTTAGTTTATTTAACAAGCCAAAGCCCAACACCCATTTCTCATAGTACTTTGATAGGAAGGCTTGAGAATTGTTTGGTTCATGGAACTTTAAAATTTTCTATAATTAATGTATTTATCAAACTATGAATTAAGTATTCAATGATCTCAATCAATATCTTTATCTAATTTTGATTGTGTATTCAATCTAAACTAAATACTTGTGCGAGTGACTTAAACTAGGATTGTTACATATGATTTCTAAGGTTGTTTATGAATTTTGAATGTTGAATGTTAGGAGTGTGAATATAAGTGTATGTTCAAAACTTAGCTAACAGTTCATAAATATTTGAATAATTTGATTTAATCCAACATGTAGAATTTTATATTTAAATTCATGTTTAATTTTATCCTTTTTGATATTGAGATCTTTTGATTTAAGTGTCTAGATCACATGTGACATGAAGAGCCAAATTGTTACAACCCCACTAGGCTGCAAGTGGAAAAGACCAAAGAAGTTATATGTTTGTGTGTGTGTGTTTAAGTGTTTGCTTGCTTAATAATTTAGTTTTTATGGTACGAAGTAAATTTAAAAGTAACTAGGGTTTATAATTGTTGAAGAGACCATATGAAATTTTATTGATTGTCAAGGAGTTAACTTATTATATATTTCTCTAAAAGAAAATCTAATTTCTAATGTTATGTTTTGTGTTGAACAAATCAATCAAATAATTAAATATTATACATGTAACAAGCCTCATAACACACTATTATGAAGGTAATGAAATATAAAAAGGGTGTACTATTTATTTATGATTAAAAAGGTATTAAATAAAGTAAACAACCATCACTTATATATAATTTAAATAATAATTAGCAATATCAAACTATCTTTCATTTAAAAGAACTTAATAACATAAATAATTATTTTTTGTACAACATACACATATATACTTTTTTTGTATTAAAGATAGAGCAAAAAAATTTATACACTATTTTTTGATGCATTATGCATCATATGAGAGACACCATCTATTGATTACATTGTTCATCAAATTACTTCTATCTAGTAGCACAATATAACCTATGTTCTATAAACTTTTCCAATTGTTGATTACAAAATTTAGTTTTTTACATCCTTCAAAAATAGACTAGATTCTTCTATAGCCTATGGAACACTACTAAAGTAAAATATTTGAATAACATTCTCAAAATTAGCATTCAACCTTGCTTTCAACATAATTTTCCCATTCTGCCCATCCAATTAGGGGGTCATTGTTTGAGAGGTCTTCATTAGAATGGATAGCTTCAACAACAAAGTTAGAGCCTTCATTGATTGGAATCTATTGTTTTGTTTTTCCTTCTTATTTTTATTCTCATTTTCTTTATTGTAGTTCTTCAAGAGTTCTATCATTCATTTTAGAAGGGGAATGCTTTCCTCATTGAAGTACCAAGTGTTCCCATATATAATTTCTTCATTGTTCACTCAAACTAAGCTATCTTTTAACAGCCTTAGGAATTTGTGCCTTGAACTTTCCAATGTTATAGTTACTTGCACAACAACATTGTGAAAAATGAGTTTTTTAGTGAAACTTAGCAAGCGATCTCTTCACACCCTACAATTTTTCCTCATTCCAGTTTTAATCCAAATTTTCCATAATGTTTCATTAGTAAGCATTAGCCAAAATAGATTGCATTCTTTATCTAGACCCTCCACATTACCATGTAAAATTTCAATCCATTTTATGTTACCTTTCCTACCTTTGAGATTAAAACAAAATAAGTTCCAAGCTTCTTTTGCATAAAGAAATTCAAAGAAAATATGCTTAGCAATCTTAGGTTGTACACAAGAGTTGCACAAGTCAATATCAGAATGATTAATTTTATAAGGTAACTTTTGAAGAATTAATAACCATTTGAAGCAAGCTTTTTTTGGCTCAATGCAATTATACTAGTTTTTTATGAATACATTTTTCCACTTTCTATTAGATAAAAAGATATTCCATGTAACGCCCATCATGCAAACCCCAAAGGACAACCATTGCACACATTTTTTTTAATTAATACAAAATAAACATGCAACTAAACATTAAAACATATTTACATTGCACATTAATCATCATAACATCAAGTCCTCTGGGGCACACAAGGTCACATCGCAAAACAAACTCATAACGAAAAGATAAAAGATAACGCTAAATAACTTATCTAAATTTCATCCATCTTAACATTACAATAACCATTTACAGAAGTACATCCATGTAACCATAAGTAAGAGTATAATTTACATCACATATTACAACCATAATAAGAGTATAATTTACATCACATATTACAACCATAATAAATCTCATACAATAATGTTTACAAAGGTTCAGATACAATGCATCGTCTTTTTAATACATTACATGATCAATAATGAATACAATGGAATCTCCCATACATGTGGGATCAATACATAGTACAATAATGTCTGAATGACAAAATGAAAAACTGGTACAAGCTCCAACTGAAAAACACTGAGAAGAAAGAACGTTGATGGGGAACCCAATGGGTGCGGAGCACGTTCCACCCGACCACATGGGTTATAAATAACCCACCCCCCGTGCTCAAAGGTGACAAGGAAGTAATCATGACCATGAATGTCACAAGACTAACTCAATTAAAGAATAACATAGTACCATAATTCCAAATTCAACATCAAGGATTACAAAGGACATAAACAACAACATCCATAAGACAACATAATAACATTAAGCCATGAAACTCATCACATATAAACCAAGGTAATAACCATTAACCAAGTGACCAAAGAAATAATCATAAATTGTTTTCAAATGAATCTAAAACAACAATTAGAATACAATTCAAGAGGCAACCAAAAACACAAGACATAAGGGCATCTAGTGGAGAGTGTCATCGCATAGCCTACATGGGTTATCCTGGCCCTTCCTCCAACATGAGGTGCTGGCCCCCATCTATGGTTATCCTAGCCCTTCCTCCTACTTGAGGCGTCGGCCCCATAGGGTAGCTCATGCGGAGCCATTAACCTCTCTTGAGGACAAGGTTACGACTTTTTCGGCCATGATCTTCTCAATCTACCATTAGTCTACGATAGCCCTAATGCATAGATGAGGTATCCAAGATTATCTTATGTGTTTTTACTACCCATCCCCCTAAGTTCTATTATTAGGTTTTCACTTGTTAATCTACTCTTACGTGGGTTATCTTGAGCCCTTCCTCTTTTTGAGGCGTCGGCCCCCATGAAGAGCCACTCTCCCTGAGATCCTGAAACAATAACAAAATCAAGCAAGGGTTATACCTTAAGGAATAAAGCATATATCTCAAGAAAGACATGTGAGGCATTACCCATCTTGCTATAACTCATAATCAAAATCTCAACAATAATAAAGCTAAAATCATGCAACATCAAGAGCACATAAAACGAGGATAATCATACAATAAGAAAATCATGCCTTTGGACAACTAAAGTTTACAAAATCAACTAGGTTCCCACATTGAAAACAAAAGTAACCAATAATCTAAAGGTAAGAGAAAGTCCAACAAATCCTCAAGGTCTCAACTCAAATCAACACAATATTTTTATGATTCAAACAATTTTTTTAATCCATTATAGAAATTTCTATTTCCGCAATAAGATTTAAAAATAAGGAAATTTGATAATAATTTAGACATAAATAAATAATTTACTTCTATTTTCCGTTAACCATCACAGTTAATAAAATCATATTTTCAACATATGAAATAATATAACACTGTTTTATTTGCTATATATATATATTTATAATAAAAATTAATAATTATAAAAATATATATATAATTATATATATATATATATTTATATTAACACATATTAATATAAATATATATATTTATATATATTAATATATATTAATATAATTATAAATATATATATATTTATATTATATATATATAAAAAAAAAAATCCCACACAGTACGCAGTGCTGTCGTACGCGGACTATGCATGACAGTCCTGCGGTTGTTGTACACAGCAGTCCATATAGACTATTGTGTACAACCTAGGCGGCCACAAGGGAAAGGTGGGTACGGCCCAGCCATCCCCTACCTGACCTTCTATAAAAATACTTTTTTTTATATTATTATTTAAAAAAAAAATTAATTTTTTTAAAAATAACTTGTACATTACACAAACATCACCGACCAAGCACCGGTTCAGCACAGAAATTGAAACTATTGAATACCATTTCTTTTCACTGGAAAAAAAACATAAATATAAATATGTGTTTATATATATATATATATATATATGCATATTTCTCAAAATCAATTTCTGTAGGAGGGTGATTATCAAACAAATGTATGTATTATATATATATATATAAAGTATATATATATATATATATATATATATATATATATATATATATATATATATATATATATATATACATATACAAGAGTGTATAATCAAAATTTATTTGTTTAAGAGGAAATACAATGTTCAAATCAAATCATAGACAAATTTTGCATCTTCATAAAATGAATATTGTTCTTAGTTATTTTTGGAAGAGTTTTCTAAAACCTCATATAGTTTCCTTTCTCACAGAAATCATATTTATCTTTTTTTTTTAATTTTTTCTTTGCATCAAAAAAATTAAAGAAGGAGCAAATGGAACCTGGAGTCTTGCACTATTGAAAATCTGATGAAGCTTAGCTTGATCCAGATAACCTTTCGAATAACCCTCGTTCCTTCCTTTAGAATTTCGTCTCTTGATTTCCTTGCTCAGATTTCTAATCTAATATTCAATTCACAAGAACCCCCCAGTACAATGAAAGAAAATGAAACAATTTCCCCAGAAAACTTCAGAAGATCCAATATTTTAGAACTATTATTTTTGTGCAACTTTTGTCAGAATTTTCCCATGAATCAAAAAATCTCACCAATTTGCAATTAAATAAAAATATATCTCTTCTTTTTCGAAAGCTTCTAAAAATCGAATTTAAAAGAAATTTTCTAATTTAATTCCAACTTTTCAGTGAAACTCAATACTCATTGGTCCTTTTTATCTTTTCTTTTCTTTTATTGATTTTTTTCCCATTTAACAATACTTTATGTTTTAATTTTGATTTTGCATGCTTTAATTGCAATTCACACAATTTAATTTATTTATTTCATAATTATCCTCAACATGTTAATTTAATTAAATTAGCAAAATACTAATTTAAATATTTAATTTACACTTTTAAATAAATCATATGACTTTTAATATTAGACTTTTTTATATTTTAATACAAATTATCCAACACTTATAATAAACATTTATTAACATTATTTAATTATATAAATAACATCATACCGAACATCAATATAAAATAAATACCAAAATACACTCACACAAATTACTATAATAAATTACAAAAATGGCAAAACAAAGACGCACAATACCACAAGACAAGATGGTTTGAAAAACATGGGATGGGGTGACTTGTCATCTCTGTTTCAACATCATGTCATTGGGTAAATTTGATGCTCGTTTTGTCTTGCCGAAGCAGGTGGAATCGAGAATCTATACCTGTAATTCCTGCATACAAACAAGATTGTGTACATGTACATATATATAATCAAAACATCACATTGTGAGAAGGAATTGCAGCGTAGCAGGGCACTCGCGAACGAGTGGTGCTATAGTGTCCTCTCACCAAACTATACTAACAATTACAATATCAAATATGAAATAACATTTCTAACTAGTTGATCACATCATAAAATAAATCACTGCATCACAATGTATTACTGAAATCAAATTAACATCACCAAACCATAATGTCATATGAAATATCCATGTTCTCTAATGAAGTAAAATAATCACCAAATAGTCTAACTATCCAATCCACCAAACCAAACAATAAATAGTACTATCACAGTCATAAAGTATCAAACAAAAGCATAGAAAAATAATAAGTCCAACAGTAACAGGAGGGGTATTACATCTTCCCCCCCATAAATTCGGCTTACTCTTGGAAGCTAGTAAACAAAAGAAAATAATATTCCCTAATACGGGAGGCATCCTCCCATGCCGCCAAGATCTCAACGTTAGGACACTGTCGGACCCCCTCGAGTTCACCCGCGAGCTCCTAAGTTAGTTCCTCATCCTCTACCGAAAGCCTCTACACTCGCACTATGGTGCCCAGCTTGGCAGTCATCCACCATGGAAAATGCTTGATGAGACCTACCCGCATCACCCACCATCGGCTTATAAGAAGCTGGTTTTTGATTAAATCCAGAGGTGCTCTTTTGTGGACACAATCTAGCGATATTTCCTTGTTGCCCACATGAGTAACAACCAGTACCTTAGCCAAATCCTCTGCCCTCAAATGGAGCATTTGACTGTTGAAAGCTTCCTCGACTCGATGTTGACTGAAAACTAGGTGCAGGCTACACAAAACGCTCTTGACAAGCTCAGTTCTGCTTCTGATCCCTACAAAACTGAGAATTGCCACCCTGTTGAGAATGAGAGTTCTCATGCTTCGGCTGCGATTGTTGCTACTGTTGCTGCTGATGTTGCTGACCCCCTTTAGAGGGTGTATACTTGTTCCTAGAAGATCCTGCAACCTATGACTGACCTCCATGAGTGCTAAAACCAGGTGTAGGTGCACTGCCAATCTATACTCCAATGTGACCACCCAAGGCCATGGCCAAATTCTCCTCTACCAAACGAGCCTTTTCAACTGCAATTTCCATCATCTTCGGTTTGAAGACTTGCACGCCACCACTAATGTGGGCATTTAAGCCCTGAACAGAATGTTGCACCAACATCCCTTCATCATGGCTGATACCTGCATACTACTTCAATTCATAGAAGCGTCGCTCATACTGTTCCATAGACATCGACAACTACCTGAGGTCATGAAACTCATCTGCCCTGCGTTGCCTCCAATGATATGAAAGGAAGCAAGCCCTGAACGTGTCTAGAAATAATTCCCATGTGACCATGCTAATATCTAGATGTAACTTTTTCTCTTCCAGCCGCCACCAAGTAGATGTGAAACCTCGTAGATGCATAACTGCGCATCGAGCTTTAGTATTGCTACTATAGGGGTGCATCGCGAAGTAACGATCCAAATCAATTAACCATGTTTTGGCTTCCAGTCCTCCTCTAGAACCATTGAATGTAGGTGGGTGAGCTCTCATCAAATCTCTCATATGGCCTACTATCACTGCATCCTGATCTGTAGTTATTTCTCTCCGCCTTGGTGACCTTTCCCTCTCTCTCTTCACCCACTCCTCCTCTGGCCTAGGTCCCAACCGATCAAGAATCTCTCCAAGAATTTGTTGCAACTGACTGTCTAATCCAGGTTATCCTAGGTTCTGACCACCTGATGGATTACTGTGAAGACTCTATTGTTCCTCATGCTCAGAACCATGGGAACTAGGAAATGAGGGACTTTTCTGGTTTGCTCTTCGACCAGCACCACGGCCTCTTCCACGGCCACGTCCTCTACCTCGAGGCATATTTCTGTGCAACAAGATAAAGGTACAAGTGATCTCAAGAGTCAAATGCAAGGTTGCCTAATGGACTTAACTACCCAGAGACCCCGGCATTCGCAAACCTTGGCTCTAATACCAAGTTGTAACGCCCATCGTGCAAATCCCAAAGGAAAACCATTGCACACATTTTTTTTTTAATTAATACAAAATAAACATGCAACTAAACATTAAAACATATTTACATTGCACATTAATCATCATAACATCAAGTCCTCTGGGGCACGTGAGGTCACATCACAAAACAAACTCATAACAAAAAGATAAAAGATAACGCTAAATAACTTATCTAAATTTCATCCATCATAAAATTACAATAACCATTTACAGAAGTACATCCATGTAACCATAAGTAAGAGTATAATTTACATCACATATTACAACCATAATAAATCTCATACAATAATGTTTACAAAGGTTCATATACAATGCATTGTCTTTTTAATACATTACATGATCAATAATGAATACAATGGAACCTCCCATACATGTGGGATAAATACATAGTACAATAATGTCTGAATGATAAAATGAACAACTGGTACAAGCTCCAACTGAAGAACTCTAAGAAGAAAGAACATTGATGGGGAACCCAACGGGTGCAGAGCACATTCCACCTGACCACATGGGTTATAAATAACCCACCCCTCATGCTTAGAGGTGACAAGGAAGTAATCACAACCATGAATGCCACAAGACTAACTCAATTAAAGAATAACATAGTACCATAATTCCAAATACAACATCAAGGATTACAAAGGACATAAACAACATCCATTAGACAACATAATAAAATTAAGCCATGAAACTCATCACATATAAACCAAGGTAATAACCATTAACCAAGTGCCCAAAGAAATAATCATAAAACATTTTCAAATTAATTTGAAACAACAATCAGAATACAATTCCAGAGGCAACCAAAAACACAAGACATAAGGGCATCTAGTGGAGAGTGTCATTGCATAGTCTACATGGGTTATCCTAGCCCTTCCTCCAACATGAGGCACCGGCCCCCATAGATGGTTATATTGGCCCTTCCTCCTACTTGAGGCGCCGGCCCCATAGGGTAGCTCATGCGGAGCCATTAACCTCTCTTGAGGACAAGGTTACGACTTTTACGACCACGACCTTCTCCATCTACCATTAGTCTACGATAGCCCTAATGCGTAGATGAGGTATCCATGATTATCTTATGTGTTTTTACTACCCATCCCCCTAAGTTCTATTATTAGGTTTTCACTTGTTAATCTAATCTTACGTGGGTTATTCTGAGCCCTTCCTCCTTTTGAGGCGTCGGCCCCCATGAAGAGCCACTCTAAAGCATATATCTCAAACAAGACATGTGAGGCATTACCCATCTCACTATAACTCATAATCAAAATCTCAACAAACTCGTACAACCCTTCCAAAATAATAAAGCTAAAAATGTGCAACATAAAGAGCACATAAAACGAGGATAACCACACTATAAGAAAATCACGCCTCTGGATGCCTAAGGTTTACAAAATCAATTGGGTTCCCACATCGAAAACAAAAGTAACCAATAATCTAAAGGTAAGAGAAAGTCCAACAAATCCTCAAGGTCTCAACTCAAATCAACACAATATTTTTACGAAAACAATTATATATAATTATATATATATATTAATATGTATTAATATAATTATAAATATATATATATATATATATATTTATATTATATATAAAACAACAAAAAAAAACAAATAAAAGAAATCTCACACAGTACACAGTCCTACCGTACGCGGATTGTGCATGACAGTCCTACGGCTATTGTACGCAACAGTCCATATGGACTGCTATGTACAGCCCGTGCGGCCATAGGGGAAGGGTGGGTACGGCCCAGCCATCCCCCACCCAACCCTCTATAAAAATACTTTTTTTTTTATAAAATTGTACATTACACAAACATTGCCAACCAAGCACTGGTTCGGCACAGAAATCAAAACTATTGAATACCATTTCTTTTCACTGTAAACAAATTATAAATATAAATATGTGTTTATAATATGTGTGTGTGTGTGTGTGTGTGTGTGTGTGTGTGTGTGTGTGTGTGTGTGTGTGTGTGTGTGCATATTTCTCAAAACCAATTTATGTAGGACTTATTATCAAATAGATGTAAGTATATTATATTTATAAATATATATATACTCTAAAAGTATATATATATATATATATATATATATATATAGAGTGTATAATCAAAATTTATTTGTTCAAGAGGAAATATAATGTTTTCTTTCAAATCAAATCATAGACAAATTGGGCATCTTCATAAAATGAATATTGTTCTCAGTTATTTCTGGAAGAGTTTTCTAAAACCTCATATAGTTTCCTTTCTCACAAAAATCATATTTATCTTTTCTTTCTTTTTTTCTTTGCATCAAAAAAATTAAAGAAGGAGCAAATGGAACCTGGAGTCCTACGCTATTGAAAATCTAATGAAGCTTAGCTTGATCCAGATAGCCTTTCAAATATCCCCTGTTCCTTCCTTCAGAACTTCGTCTCTCGATTTCCTTGCTCAGATTTCTAATCTAATATTCAATTCACAAGAACCCCCTAGTACAATGAAAGAAAATGAAACATTTTCCCCAGAAAACTTCAAAAGATCCAATATTTCATAACTATTATTTTTGTGCAACTTCCATCAAAATTTTCCCGTGAATCAAATAATCTCACCAATTTGCAATTAAATAAAAATATATCTCTTCTTTTTCAAAAGCTTTTAAAAATCCAATTTAAAAGAAATTTTCTAATTTAATTCCAGCTTTTCAGCCAAACTCAATACTCATTGGTCCTTTTTATCTTTTCTTTTCTTTTACTGATTTTTTTCCCATTTAACAATACTTTATGTTTTAATTTTGATTTTGCAAGCTTTACTTGCAATTCACACAATTTAATTTATTTAATTTATTTATTTCATAATTATCCTCAACATATTAATTTAATTAAATTAACAAAATACTAATTTAAATATTTAATTTACACTTTTAAATAAATCATATGACTTTTAATATTAGACTTTTTATATTTTAATACAAATTATCCAACACTTATAATAAACATTTATTAACATTATTTAATTATATAAATAACATCATACCGAACATTAACGTAAAATAAATACCGAAATACACTCACACAAATTACTATAATAAATTGTAAAAATGACAAAAACAAAGACGCACAATACCACAAGACAAGATGGTTTGACAAACATGGGATAGGGTGACTTTCTTGTCATCTCTGTTTCAACATCATGCTGTTGGGTAAATTTGATGCTCACCCTGTCCTGCCGAAGCAGATGGAATCAAGACTCTATACCTGCAATTCCTGCATACAAACAAGATCATGTACATGTATATATATAATCAAAACATCACATTGTGAGAAGGAATTGCAGCATAGCAGGGGACTCGCGAATGAGTAGTGCTATACTGTCCTCTCACCAAACTATACCAACAATTACAATATCAAATATGAAATAACATTTCTAACTAAATGATCACATCATAAAATAAATTACTAAATCATTGCATCACAATGTATTACTGAAATCAAATTAACATTACCAAACCATAATGTCATATGAAATATCCATGTCCTCCAATGAAGTAACATAATCACCAAACAGTCTAACTATCCAATCCACCAAACCAAACAATAAATAGTACTATCATAGTCACAAAGTATCAAACAAAATCATAGAAAAACAATAAGTCCAACAGTAACAGGAGGGGTATTACATTCCATTTCTGGTTAAGAAAATCAAACATAGTGCTCATTATTGTTGCTTAAAGATTTATAAATTATTCTTGAATTTACCTTATGAATAAGTGTACCATCATTCCATTTGAACAGTTTAAAACAGTCTTTTTCTTCATTGCAAACTTTAGGTAGTTGAAGCACCTCACAGCCTCCTCTAAGTATGGAGTATGTTCTCCAGTTAGAGGGGGGAAGGCTATATTTGCTACTTACCAAAGAAAATAATACTAAAGAGAATATTAAAAATGACAGAGGGAGAAAATGACAGATGTAGAAAGGGATGGAAAAAGAAGAAAAAGGAATGCAACAGTTAGAGCAAGAAATGCAAGATGAAGATTACAAACAACAATAGAACAATTATATGTAGAAAGTAGAAAAGAAGAAAATACACACACCAAATCCAAATGGATTAATTATCACTAATTTCAAAAAAATGTAACTGGTATTTTGCAATCACTTAGATTCCTACTATTCACCAACAATTTGTTACATTTGCGAAGAAAGTTACAATGGAATCAAAGTTGTTTGCATTTCAGAAGGTACTATATGCACAAGATGTAATCGAGAGAGAGGAATAAATATATTCTCAACTATAAATAATATTAATCCTAGACCCCAACCAGTTGAATTGACAAGCCTCACACAAATATAAAAAGTGTTGATTTCACATGTAAGTCCAATTTTACAAGTTACACATGTAAGAGGTGGTCAATACAAATATAGAGGACACACAATACGCTTCCACAATATATTAAACAAATATCAAATATATTACCACATTGTATTGAAGATTTTCCAATCAATATAGTTTGAAGGAAATATCAATGTGGCACATGTTACCATTTCATAGTGAACAAGGACCGTGTTTATACAACACTCAAGTACAAAACCATCCACAAAAATTTGTACTCAAATGTCACAATCAATGGAAATTCTCTTGACACTTTACCTGAAAAATTCATATCAAAATATTTTTGAACTTAAGACTGTGCATATAAAATTTCAATTAGATACAAATGATATATCTTATGTTGGACCAATGGTAGAGAATAATGAAGGTAATATCCTTGAACATACTACATTGATGGTTTCTTGACCTCCTAGTGCACAAAAAGAGATGGACTTGATCCATGCATTGATGAACAACCCAAACACAGATCTAATGAAATTAATTGACTGGCCAAAAATTGGTGTACATGAAAAATACTATTGGTATAGATATGAGTGGCAACATCGAGGGTCAACACATGTACATGGATTTTTATGGATAAATGGAGCGCCAAACATGGATACTATTGATTAGTCAAATGAAGAACAACAAATTGCCATTGAAAGATATTTCAACTTGATTGTTCATCTATGGAATCCAAGACATGATACCCATGAACGAAACCTACAGGTAGAAAAATAAGTTTGCATATCATTACCACAATTACAAATGTTTTTGCATTCCAACAAATATAACAAATTAATTAATTGTAATTAATATTACAGGCATTCCAAAATTGTACTATGAATCCATGTCTTAAAAACACAAGACAACTTAAACAAGCAGATGTTTAGAAGGACTAAGAGGAGATAACAAACATAGTACAAAGACATACAATGTGTAGAGTGGGTGCATGACTACAAAAAAGGGAGGACAAATGGTTTGTAGGTAATCATTTCTACAAAAAATGATTCAATTTATTGTTTAACAAATGCACTTCTTATTGTTTAGCAAATGTACTTCTCTAATGCATTAATTAAATATAAATTTACGGTAATGATATAAATTATAGGTACAATGTTCCATTGCCACTAAATTTCCAAGGAGCGAAATATATGAAGATATAGACACTAATGAAAAAAAAATGACCCTGCTAGAAACAATGATAGACTTACTTCACACAATCACTACATTTTGCAACTCTGGAGAGAAAATATAAATTGGAAACATGTTCTATCAAAACATGTTGTTATTAAATATATTGCTAAGTATGTAGCAAAATCATAGAAAAGCTCTAAAATATACCAACAAATGTTAATACGTCCAACAGACATAGAAAATCCAAATGATCTAGTTGATTGAAAGTAGTATAAGATTTATAAATCTAAATATATCAACTGAGGTTTTCAAATGTGTATTGTTGCACGCTAAACATAACAATGAATAATAAACAATATATTTCATTGATGCATATAGAAATAGGCCTACTAGTATGGAATCTATCTCATTAATTGATGTGGAAAAACCATGGATAATAATCCTAAACAAAAAGTAGAAAACAAATGGAATGCAAGAAAAACAACTATTGTGCTCGAGTATTTCCTAGATTTCTAGCTATTCTTACATGTGACTCAAAAAAATGGTTTGAGTTTTGCTTCTTAGAATTGTTACTCTATAAACTATTTCCTGATATTCAAAGAGATATTGGTCATAACAATGATGCAATGAGGGGGCAGTGGCAAAAAAACCTTGGCAGTTGCTCTCTACGGGGATCCTCAAGTGAAAAGCATGTTAACCCCATATTTTATATTTTATTCCCAAATTAGGGAATTTTGTTTAGTAGATTTTCATCTTGGCTTAGCTTTAATAGAAATTTGATTGGACAATGATGTACTTTAGATCTATCCTTTCTTAGCCCAAGTGTTGGGCAATCTCTGGGATTGGCTACTAAGGAAAATTCAAAAGTTAAGTATTCCAACCAGAGAAGATATTGCATTACTCTGCAGGATAAAGGTTGGTTTGAAAACATCAATAATACCCACAAACTTATCCATTTCAGAAGGAGATATTTTAGCTTTAGTTGCTTTTGATTTCGATGTTTTGGTAATGTTTCAACTTTGCTATAACATGAAATCCTTGATTAGATTAGGGGACTTGTGATTCTGATGTATGAAAGCCTCTGCTCTACAAATTGTTTTCCAATACCCTATTACTACAATTTAACACTTAAAATTATATATTGAAACAAATACAACAAAACATAAAGAGGAAAATCATGGTAATCACATCTAGCCAAAATGAAATAAAATGAATAGCTTGTTCACTTTCAAGAAAAACAACTTTACATATCCTCTAACTCCCATCAATACTAATTCAAAAAGTTATACAACCATGTACAAAGGCATTAGACTAGCATTAGACTTCTAATAAAATCTACTCATTTAACAATTAGATTATACTAAAGATGAAACTTTTTCCCTTTTCCCCTAAAGAATAGGGTAGTTCAAAACAAACTGTTATTATTAGAAAAACGATTCCCTCCAATTTCTCCACTAGGCTAACAATATGAGAAGAGAAATTGGTTAGTTCCTTCTTTCATGGGGCATCATTACAATGTTGCTAAGATGTACGAGATGGTTATGGTACCAGTGCACTCAGTGCAAAAAGCTTTGCAGGATGAAGCATTGGTTGTGGAGTTGGGAATTTTAAATATGGATTAACAAGAGAGATATGGAGGAGCATATACTGATATATATGGATTCAATAGGTTCTTTGGTTGGCTATAGAGCTGCAGTTAGGCTTAAATG
Organism: Sequoia sempervirens; assembly: GCA_007258455.2. Lineage (NCBI taxonomy): Eukaryota > Viridiplantae > Streptophyta > Pinopsida > Cupressales > Cupressaceae > Sequoia > Sequoia sempervirens. The sequence goes on from VDFB02270324.1 coordinate 174,497, forward strand.
GTTGGTTTAGAAGTCCAATGACACATTGGACAAGTGGTGAGCAAGGCATGAATGAATTTTGGTAGAAGAGGAGTGGAGATGGGTCTAATCTCACAAGAAGTTAGAAAAATAGAAAGAGCACAATTTGAAGGGGTGAATGGTGCCCGAGTGATGGATAAGGAAAAGAGAAAAGTAATCAAAACAAGGTAGAGGAGGATGGTTTATGGTCTAACAAGTAGTTGGAAATAGAGGAATAAATTGTGTGAAAAAAATTGGGAGTACCTAACATGGTTGAAGGGAATGTTGTGGCTTGATTCTTCAAGTCAAAATAATGGTTCTACCATCCAACCCAAATTTGATAGTAGTTAAGTTCTTGAGTTTTCTTGGCATTTTGGTTTTCTTGGAGATTGATTTTGAATAAACTAGCTTTCCAAGAGGTTCAAAATTGATATAGGATCATCCTTCATAGAAAAAAATCCGCATCACCAAAACAAAAAAGGAAAGAAAACATAAATAATTAAATCAATAACCGCCCAAACACGATCTTGTTGACCATTCTTGTATGATTATCTCTCATCTCATGTTTCCAAGAGTGTTGTTTAGTTTCTACATCTAATTGGCATGCATAACATGGGATAGAGAGGCAAACAACATATGCTGGGGAGAAAGGAGAGGCCAATCTTTAATTGCAACCCATTTTCCCTGTATTTTGACAGGAGATTGCATCGAAAGTCAAGAAAAAAGAGCATCAACAGTTAGAGCAAGGGGGGCTGGTTTTCTTGGTGCTCAAATGGAAATGGAAGGTTAAAAATATTTATTTATCTTTCTCGGTTTGGGTACTATAGAGGAGGACTATGTAGACTAAAAGAAATAAGCTAATTTATTGGGTTCTCCTAGAACCCCCTTACTACCTGTATGGGTCTAGTTCGAATTGGGTTTGACATGTACGCCATTGGGTTTTCCTAGGGTCCTACCCAAGCACTCTAGTTTCCTTGTGGATCCTTCACACTAGGTTTACCCAAGGTCCTGTTGGGGTGCCCAAGTTGTGGGACACTAGGTGAACCAAAGCTGACCTAGGGGTTGCCTGCAAGAAAAACAAAAAAAATATTTTTCAAAATATTTTTATAAACAAAAAGTGCCAAATACCTAATTTTTCCCTTAAGTGATAAAATTGTGAAAATGATGTGCCCTATGAAGGTTTGTGTGGTTTCAAAGGCCTTAATTTGGGCTTAGTGGTAGGGGCTCTACCCCTTGATCCCATTGGGGGTATTGGCCCCAAACCCCCACGAGAAGCATTGCCCCTAGATCCACATGATGGGTGCTACCCCTCAATCGCATTGGGATTTCCATTCCTAGCTCCCAGTAGTTTCCATCCCCAAATCTAGGCCCTTGCTTCCCTTAGTTAAGTGTAGTCAATTGGGTGTAAAAGAAGTTGAGGATTTGGTATTTGTGAAATCCAACTTGCACCACTTGTCACATAAAAAACTTGATTACAATGAGGGGGTGACAAGGAGTAGCTGTGAGAATTACTAATTGATAAATCATATTCAAGGAAGGGAATATAGGGAACTATGTATGAAGAAGTAACAACATGAAGACAAAAGACGGGGTTGAAAATAAGGGAAGCTTAATTTCCTTTTTTCTTGTATTGATTTTTTTAGGAGTAGAAGTTAGTAAGTTTCAATACAATTTTCATAATCTTCAATCAGAAGGTCTGTAGAACAGATGTTAGTCCTATTCAAAGTTGATCATTTATCAGTAATAAATCTGCTACTACTGTAAAGGTCAAATACTAGTTTTTGTTGCATGTGCATGAAGTTTATAGTCCTATACTAATGTATTTTTCAACAATTATTTAAGAACTATTCTTATCATGAAGCTTAGAAGAAGTGTATGTGAATAATGGCTTTATAGTTGGGTTTTCTTGTCCTTGTTTCTTGTTTGGAACTATAACACTGAATGTTTGTCCAAGGCTACCTGGGTTGGTTACCTTTTCAGTTGGGCAACTCCCCGAAGTTTTGCATCAGATGGTATTAGAGCCAAGTTGCAGTATTGGGAAGTAGAAGAGAGAAGAAAGAGAAATTAGTTCTCCAACAAGATAGCTGGGTAGACAATTGAAGGTCCATATATAGGCCAATCTTATCTCCATTAAGAAAACATTGGGTAGAGGATATAGTGATTTATTCATCATATTGTATAGATGGATAGAAAGAAATAAACTATATTAATGTCCATGGATGACCAAAGAAGTTCAATGGGACTCAAGAGGACAATAATTTACAATAGAAAGTTCTAGGAAGAGAAACCTAGAGAGGCCCCCACAAATGGTAAGAACAAAAGAAAAGAAATATTAAACAATAAGGGAACACCAACACAATTGGTCAAGAAATTAGTACATATAGCTAAGAAGGGGGGGACAAGAACCACAAAGAGCAAACATTGAGGAAATTTGGAGATCATCAAGTATCAATGTCTAGACTAGAAATAGTGATGTCTTTGGTGCCATCATCATTGTGAAGGGACCATCATCATTGTGAAGGGACCAATACAAGATTTAATAATGCTCATCAAGGAGTGTTGAGGGTCAGGAGGTTCAAGAAAGGTACTTCCCCCTAGGATCAATTTAACATTCAAGGCTGAAACAACCCTTATATTAGTGAAAATTTTTGTAGATATGCATTTTCCCCTATGGTTGGAGGGTGGCTAGAGAGGAGTAGATCCATGCTGACAAGAAGAAGTTGAACTACACTGTCAAGAAGAAACAAAACCATGATGCTAAGGAGGAAGATTTTGAGGAAAAAACTATGAGAAACACTGTCTCATAGGTCTATCTACATCTATAATATAAGTAGCAATATCTAAAGACCATTTATAGCTGCTAGTCTTGTGGATGTTTTGGAAGGAGGATGTGATCAACAAGGGGGCCCTAGATTCTCAAGAGACCTCATGTAAGGATCTATGCCAAAGGGTGATTTCCTCCTAAATATACTAGACAAAACACTGCTAGTCTAGATTGCTAAAGAAAGGAGAGAGATTGTTGCCTAAGTCCTTGTAGAGGCACTAATATCTCCTCTAGATCTCATAGTAAATGGGGCACCTAAGGATGAAATGCTCCTCATTTTCCACTTCCTAGAGGGAGAAAATATGGTAGATCTAGTTAAGGCAAGGAATATGGTGGTTTGCCTTGACTTGTAGCTAGTGGGAACACACCCTCCTTGGTTAAAAGAAATCTCAAGCTATATGACCAATGGCGTTGGATATAATGAGGATGGTATAGTGTACCATAATCCACCTATAAAAGTGCTCAATGTAGAAGGAACTCTTTGTGTTGAAAGGCACAAGATGGGAGGTCCAAGTGATTTGGATGTATTGTTTGTAGATGTCTATTCTAGGGGCATTGGTGATGGATTTCTTCAAAGGAAGGAGCCAAGGAAAATCATCCAAGGAATACATGAAAGCAAGTAATCTATCAATAGAGATGGAAAGGAGAGAGCTAGTCTCAGAGTACCAATATTGAGAGCATAAATTTGAGCTCAATTAAGTAATCCTCTTAGAATAATGAAGAGAAAAGTACAAATATTTGACATGATAAGAAGCAAAATATCCCATGGATTTGAGTCTATGTATGTAGAAAGTAAGACAAAAGATAGTCCCAAGATGCAATGGTTGGGCAACAAACTTAACCTAAACAATGCGTTGATGAACAATTCACTTGTACTTGATAATATGTTGTAGCATGAGATTTTCGACCCTCTCAATATGCAATTAATGGATCCCAAGCTAGACCCCCCAACCTTAGAGCCATACAATGCAAGATTTATGATGGTATCAAAAGATGTATCTTTGAGGAATATCTTGGAAGTGGATTTAGGAACATTAACACTTCAAGATAGAGAAAGGCATATCCCTTGTAAAGATGTGAATGTGAGGTAGACTTCATGTTGAAGGAGGAACCAAAAAAATGGATCTTCAATTATGTGTAAGTAGATGTGATTTCCAAATTTGTCACATTGTAAAAAAATTAGAATTTGGAAAGAATATTCTTGGAGATGATGAAAGTCATGACATTAGTTTTACTAAGGTTGACCACAAGTTGACGAATTTCAAAGAAGCAAGCAATGGCATCAAGTTTTCATTGTAGTTCTTTGTCCAAATGAGAGATAAGAATAACATCATCAACAAAAAGTAGAATGACAATAACCACCTCATGTAAAATGCAACCATCATCCATATGAGTATATTGTCGAAGAAACTCCTTTGACTCATCAATGTAGATGTTAAAGAGGGTCTAGGAGAAAAAGGGGTGAAAAAAATATGGTTAATAGGAGGTTTAATTTTGTTGGGGTCAAAAATATGCAAAAGGGGATGAAGGATAGATGGGAATGAAGAATTATTGAGGAGATTGGAGGCTTTGAAGGCTAGACTTCCACATGAACAATTTAAGAATGTAGAGGTATGGGGAACTCCAATTGGTCCACTCAATACCCTATGGAGAAATTAATGCAAGATATAAGCAAGCAAGGACAAAGGTCACACTAGATATATCAAATTTTATAGGGGAATTAAATCTAGACCTCTTTATAGGTTGGGTGAAAGATCTTGAGAGGTACTTTGATATGAAAAATTTGTGGGAAGATGATCCTAGGAGGGTCAATTTTACTATAACTAAAATGAAGTCGCATGCTGCCCTATGGTGGGACAACATTCAATAATCATGGAGAAGACAAGGGAAGGAGAAAGTAAGGTTATGGCCTAAGATGTGAAGCACCTTAAGGAAAATTTCTTGCCCTTAAACCACCAAAAAAGTTTGTTCAAATAATTTCAAAACTTGAAATAGAAGGAATTGTCTATACAAGAGTACATGGAAAAAAATGCTTCGAAATAAAGTCAAATATGCAAGACAAAGAGGAGAAAGCAACTGCTAGATATCTCAACAAGCTAAGATTTTTTTCTCCAAGATGAGTTAATCCTAATTTAGTTGGGTACTATGGATGAGGCATATCAATATGCCTTAAGGGTTGAGGAGAAATTGTCTAGAAAACATTTAGGTATAGCAAGAAGTAGAGGGAGATTTAGTGACGGTATAAAATGAAAAGGCACTAGATGAAACCATGATTTACAAGGAGCTGAATCCAATACTTCAGAAGACCAAAACCATCTCTCTAGGGAGGGAGCATATTCACCAAGAGGAAGAGTAAACTATGTTAGAGGAAGGGGTAGATCATTTGGCGGAACATTTTTAGATGTGGTCAAAATGGTCACAGGGCTTTTGAATACCCCCAAACACAAGATGATGGTAGGAGGAGGAATAAGGGTAGCACTCATGTTGTACAAGCTTATGAAGGTTTAGCTAAATCCCCTAATCACATTGAAGAATTGGAGTATCAAGAAACTCTTATGATGAAGAGAGTGCTGCTGAAATCTACAAAGGATGACAAACCATTGCAACAAAAGAGTCTTTTCAGAATTATTTGCAAGTCAAAAGGAAAATGTTTAAAGTTATCATTGATAGTGGTAGCACATACAATCTAGTGTTGAATAAGATGGTTGAAAAACTAGGTTTAAAGAGGATAACACATCCAAATCTTCATAAGGTATCTTGGCTTCAAAAAAGGTCACCAAATACTAGTAAATAAACTATGTTACCGACTTGATTCCCTAGACTTGTAGATTTGTGTCTGATTTGACCTAGATATCGATCAGGTTGGGTTCGCAAGGGGGTCCATCTAGGGTTTTGGAAAATCAGTGTGGGTTCATTAGGGATGAACCTAGGAAAACAAGCCACAAATTTCATGATGTTTACCACAATGAATCCACCACTTTTCCTTTATGAATCACATTTTAAATATTTGAAAATCTGTTTTTATTTTTCGTGCTTGTCCGCCCCATGTTTTTTCTTTCTATTTTCGTGGGTTTGGAAATATTGTGACGTGTGTAAAAAATAATGTTTTTTCAGAAAAAAATCTGTTGCCATGATTTTTGTAGTAAGTTTTTGGTGAAAAAATAGCCTTAAGTTTCGATAAATTACAATCTTTTGGTAACACTTGGTATATTGCATAAATGAACAATAAGTATTGAATAGTCACAGTAAAGTTGTGAATCACTATAAAATATTTTATTGCGTCTAATTGTTAAGTTTCATAATGTGGTTCTAGAAATATTGTAGTGTCTACATATATCATTTATCATTTTGAATTGGCATGAAATCACTATCTATACCACTAGTAGGAGACTATAGGTTTGGAATTTCAGATATGTATATAGTTAAAGAATAGGTATTTTAAATAAATTAAATAAGTTGATAATATTAGTAGTAATTAATTAATTTTTAAATTTAATAATATATATTAATATTAAATTTCGTTATAATTTTATTATTATCTTATAATATTATATATGAATTTTATCAATACTGTATGAGATTATAAATATTATTATATATTAAAAATATGTATATTTGTGTAGTATTATTGATTTTAAATTTTAAATATGTATATATTTATAATTTTTATATGTTTTCATATTAACAAATTTAAAATGATCTCAACCTCCAAATTTGTTTTTGGTCAAATTCACAAACTGAACAAAGGAATCCAAATTCAAACCAACACCAAAATAAGTAACTTATTAAATAAACAATGCCTAGTTGATTTTTCATATTGGTTCTTAAAGGACAAAATTTGGTGTGAAGTGATGTCTATAGATGTGTATCATGTTTTATTGGGTAGATCTTGACAATTTGATATGAAAGCCATACATGACGGGAAAGCCAATAGATACATGCTTGAGCAAAATGGGAAGAAGATCATGTTAGGTCCTTTGAAGGAACTTTAAGAATAAGTGGACAGCATCAACAATACTCAATTAATCTATGGAAAACAATTTTTGAATATAGTAAAGAGGGGAGGAAGAACGATTAACCATCATACTCTTGGCACTCTAAGTTGGTACAACAAAAAAAAGTGACATACCAGCTGAAGTAAAGGAGTTACTAAAGGAATACAAAGATCATCTCTAATGACCTTCCAAAAGGCTTGACACCAATTCAGAGTATTAGCCATCACATGGACTTGATACCAGGATTGAGTCTTCTAAACAAAGACCCCAATGGAAAATGAAGAAGTAAACTGAAAAGTGAAAGAGCTTCTTGAAAAGGATTTAATAAGGAAGAGCCATAGTCCATGTGTTGTACTAATTTTTGGCACCAAAGAAAAATGATGACTAGAGAATGTGTACCAACTTCAAGCCATAAACAAGATAACAATCAAGTACTAGATTGTTTACTTCAATAAGGTTTATTGTTTAGGGGAGAAGAGTTGTGTGCACTTGCAGGTTCTATGAGAGAGAACATGATCAGAGAGGTGCATAATGGTGGATTGGAAAGACACTTGGAAATGATAAGACCTTTGCACAATTGAATCAAAGGTATTATTGGCCCAAAATGACAGTGGACGTAAATAAGTTTGTAGAGTGTTGTAGAATATTCTATCTTGCAAAAGGAAAGAGCCAAGTTGTTTGTATAAGATATTATCCATTCTGAGAGACTGTGGGAGCATATAAGTATGAACTTTGTCTTAGGATTTTCTAGGACTCAAAAGGGGAGTGACTCCCTTTTTCTAATTGTTGATAGATTCTCAAATATGGCTCATTTTGTTGCATTTAAGAAGACTAATGATACTATAAATATAGAAAATTTGTTTTTCAAGGAATTAGTCTGATTTTATGGGTTGTCAAAGAGCATCATGTTAGATAGAGACACAATTTGTTGCCATTTCTAGAGAACTTTGTTGAAGAAATTGAACACATGACTGCAATTCAGTTCATCCTATCATCCACAATGTGATGAGCAAACTGAAGTGGAAAGTTATTGATATGTCTTGTAGTAGACAAAATAGGATCCAGGATTTAGACCTAGCACAAGCTGAATTTGCCTAAAGGCAATAAATCAGTCAATTGGATCACTGAAAAGACACCCTTTCAAATTGTGTATGTCCATGCTTCAAGAGTGTGAGTGAGTTGTGGGAGATAGTGGGTGTGAGCCAATGTATTGATGAAAGAGAATATTTTGCTGAATACATAAAAGAAGTGCATGAACTCAATTAAAGCACTGTCTAATATAAGCAACATGCAGATTTAAAGAGCAAGACAATGAATTATCAGGTTGGTGACCTAGTGCCTACTCATTTAAGAAAAGAGAGGTTTCCGGCAGGGACCTACAATAACCTTAAGTGGAAAAAGATAGGGTCAAACAAGTTGCTAAAGCATTTTTTGTGAATGCATATGAAATAGGACTGCCAGATGGAGAGGATATTTCACCTATCCTCAAAGTTGCAGACTTGTACCTTTATCATGAGGGCCAACCAAGTGTAGGAAATAATGGCTCAGATATGCATCTTCCAAGTTGGAGGTAGTAGCTGCTTGAAAAGGAAAGAAAATAAGTCAAATCAATCACATCTCCAAAGTCGTCAAACAAACACAAGGTAAAGAGTGCCGAGAGTATCTAGTCAAGTTTAAAGGACAAACCCACTGAAGAGGCTACTTGGATGAGTCCATCTGAGATTAGTCGTAATGGCTGGTCTTTGGATGAACTCATTCTAAATTTGAGTTAGAGCTCATCCCTTTTCCTACCTAAGGTGTCTAGTGTAGAGGCATCCTCGGTAGACAACAATTCTTATCACCAGAAAGAAAAATAAAAATGGAAACATAAATAACTGAAAGAAAAACTACCCAGACTTTGTCCTTTTGACCATTCTCATATGGTTATCCCTCACCTCATGATTCCAGGACTTTTGTTTAGTTCCCACATATAACTGATGTGCATAACAAGGGATAGACAGACAAAGATCATACATGTTGGGGAGAAATGAGAGGGCAATCTCCAAAAGGTTTCTGTGATACTGCATCAGAAGTCAAGAAAAAAGAGCGCTGAAAGTTAGAGCAAGGGGGTTTTTCTTTGGGGTTGATTGGAAACACAATGCTGAAAAAGAAGACATGCTTTTCTTGATTTTTCTGGGCGTAACAGGAGAGCAAGGAGGACTGTGTAGACTGAAAGAAGACAAAAGAATGGGACTTGAGCCCCTAACCCCATGTGGAAGCAACTGTGAGAATTACTAGTTATATTCAAGGAGGGGAATACAAGGGACTGCATAGGAAGAAAGTAACAACATGAAGACAAACAACAGGGTTGAAAATAGGGGAAGCTTAATATCCCTTTTTGTTATCGATTTTTTTAGGAGTTAAATTATGTACATTTCAATACCAATTTCATAATTTCCAATCCCAAGATATGTAGAACAAATGTTTAGCTCTATTCAAAGCGACCCATTTATCAGTTATAAATCTGCTACTATTGTAAAGTTCCAGCATACAGCATAAAGTTTGTAGTCCTCTTATACTAATGTATCTCCCAGCAATTAATTAAGAACTATTCTTATCATCAGGATTATAACAAATGTATGTGAATAATGGCATTATAGTTGGGTTTTGTTGTCCTTGTTTGTTTGAAATTGTAGCATTGAATATTTACTCAAGGCTGCCCAGGTTGGTTGTGTATTCAGTTGGGCCACCCCCTTCAGGTTTTAGATAAAAAATGTTAAACATGGGGTGAATGATGCACCACCGAAGAAATGACTCACTAAATGTCTCTGCTTGTATTGTTATTCTAGTGGAGAAATTGGAGGGGACTACTTTTCTAATAATAGCAATTTCTTTTGAACTACCCTTTTCTTTACTGGAAAAGGGAGCAAGATTATGACTGAGAATTGGTCCAAGTAGCTAGAGAGAAAATGAAAATGACAAGGCACACTTCCATCAATAGAATAATATAGAATGGAACGTGGGTTAATGAAATTTGTTGATGAAATTTTTCGAAGCAAATGCAATTGTCAGGTTTAAAGACAAATTTCGCAACCTTTGCTAGCATCCTCCTTGCCCACACAAAAATGTGATCTTTGGAATAGTATGGACATCCACCAAAGCATAAAGGATAGAGGAACTCTGTCAGATATTTTAGTCGCAACTGAACTAGTAGACATGCATGCAAAAAGTGGAAGCATTAACAAGGCACGCGAACTGTTTGACATAATACCTGAAAAATATGTCATCTCATGGATTGTAATGATTGCAGGATATGTACAAAATGGATTTGTTGAAAAGGCTTTAGAAACTTTCAAGCAAATGCAATTGGCAGCTGAGAAGCCAAATTCCACAACCTTTGCCAGTTATCTTCCCTCCTTATGCCAAAATGGGAGCTTTGGAACAAGGTATGGACATCCATCAAAGCATCATGGAAGGAGGATTTTTTTCAGTTATTATAGTTGGAAATGCTCTTGTATACATGTAAACAAAATGTGGAAGCATAGAAAAGGCACGTGAACTGTTTGACAAAATGCCTCAAAGAGACGTTATCTCATGGAATGCAATGATTGCAGGATATGCATAAAATGGGTTTTTTTAAAATCTTTAGAAACTTTTAAGCACTTGCAAATGAGTATCACAATCTTCAACTTAATGCACTTGCAAATGAGTATCACAATCAACTTAATACACTTGCAAATGAATCATAATTTATCTCACAAATTTTGCTTGATTTTGAGCATTCCCAGACTTTTAAATGGAAAGCTTTGTAGAACCTCTGTGCCCTTTGACTATTGGTAAAATTTTCAAACCTATAACCCAACTTCCATCGATTTCTATTAACAAACCACAAATGTATTCCCACATATTATACAAGCCATCACATGTAGCGAGATTTGTTTGTTTTCATGGAACATGATGTATAAGTGTTTGAACTCGCAGACAAAATCAACTTCATCGAACCATAGTTCTCATAGAATGCATCACCAACAGGTAGGACCATAGAAATGAAAAATTGAAAATAAATCTAGGGAGAGAAATATTTGATAGATTGCCTCGAACAAAATTTGCCTCATGACATGCCATCATCGCACAATATGAATTTGTAATTAAAGTTCTACAAGCTTCCAAGAAAATGAGATTGGTAGGTGTAAAGCCAAATCTCATAGAATTTTCTAGCATTCTACCTGTATGTGTAAAAGTGGGAGTGTTGGAATAGGGCTTGGACATTTACCAAAGAATAAAGTGCAATTTTTGACAACTAGTACCCATTGCACACCAAGGTGCCCTTGCTAGTTAAAATTAGATGATTTTTTATGTGGATGATAGCAACGACTGGTGTTTCCATGATTAAATCATTACCATGCACTTTCCATGATTAGATCTCAAAAAATTAGATAGTGAGCTTAAAACAATAATTTAGCTTTTCAAGAAATTTTGAAAATTTGAAATAAAATCCGTCACTTAAAATATGATGGGTTCAGAGAAAGTTATTAGGAGGCCCTTAATTATCCGGGCCAAAAATCTAATTATTTATAGTAATACTTATTTAATTGACAGTTTAATTTCTAATTAAGTAACTAATCATGATGTCAATCTTAAGACCTTTAGTAGAGTATCTCAAGAATATTGGCTGAAATATTTCCTATCTAAATCTCAAGCACTCTTAAGAGTGAGATCTTCCATTAATAATAAATCTTAATAAGGTATAGATAATAAATTTGATAAGCCAGTAGAATGATAGTTGTTAAGGCACACAAAATTGTTAATCCTTAATCTTCTAGGTTTACATAATAATGATAAAATAGGGCTCCATTTATTAGATTTTATGTAGTTCACTTGGCATGCAAGTTAAAATCATTTATCCTTTTGGTGGAAATGGGTCGATATGGCTAATCATCTAGCTTTATTCTAAGAATTAGTTCTCTATCCATGCATGGATTCATTAAGAATATATATGGACTAAGGCATTATGCTTAGGATGTAATATTATTTAGGGTGGAGAAAGGAAAAAATGGTTTTGGTGGGCAACTTGGCTAGGAAGCTAGAGAAAAATAGCTCATAAAGCTACTATTGGGTGGAGAAGGATTGATAGAAAAATTTATAGTATACATTAAGAAGGAAATTGCCAACCAAATATGGAAAATTTAGTCAAGTACATGAATGGTGCTCCCTATTTTAGGGTTAGGGAGGTCATGTCCAACTTTCTCCTTAACCTTGGTCAATCTCTTGGGTGCTAAAATGTATTTGTTTCCATATCTCTCACTTGTGTAACAATGTTATCCTTGACTATAGGTACTTATCTTCTCCATGACGATGTTGAAGATGTCATGAACTTGACCAAACTTGTTTTTACTATTATTTGTAGAAATTTTATTGCCTCAAGAAAAGTAAAATAGAATTCATAAAGAGATAGATAAAATTGCTAGGGCAATAAAATCTGAATTATCTCTCAATTCCTTAGTTGTAGATACCCATCAATATCAGGAGGTGAAGGAGGAGGATCCAATGGAAATCCTTCCTCCCCCATTTTTTTCCAAATGTAATAATTGAAAAAATATGATAGGGATGTGTTAAGTATTACATAATTTACCTTGACCACCTTAGATACTCCAGACAAAAATAAGGAAACAAGTAGTTTAATCTTTAATTTTAATGGTTGTGTGTGAGGAGGGGCTAGGGTAATTTTCCCTTCCCCATCATTTTAAGATTAGGTCTATTCTAGTTTATGTCATGTCCTTTTGAAGACACTTTATCTCCTTCTTTCTATCCCTATATCTCCCTCTTTCTATCCATATCTCTTCCTCTCTCCCCCTCTCTCCCTACCACTCCATCTTTCTATATCTCTACTTCTCCTTTCTGATCTCTCCCTCCCTCTCTATCTATTTATATATCTATCTCTCTCTATCCCTCTCTTTATATATATATATACACACACTCCCCATTTCTCCCTCCCTATCTCTCTGTTTATTTGTATCTTTAAAAAAAATCTCACTAATGCCACATTAAGCATATCTTTCTATCCACACCTTTCTCTATCTCCTTATCTCTCTATCTCTCTCCATATCTCTATCTCTTTCCCTATTCCTCTCTATCTCTATGTATCATCATCTATCTATATCTCCCTCTCCCTCTCCCTCTCTATTTATTGAACTATCTCTCTCTCTCCCCCCTCTTCTTCTCTCCCTCTCTTCCCTCTTCCCTCTTCTCTCCCTCCATCTCTATCCCCCCCTCTCTTTATCTCTCCCCATCTCTCACTTGCTCCCTCCCTCACTTCGTCCCTATCCCCTATCTATCTCTCTATCTCTACCTCTCTCTCCCTATTTCTCTCTCCATCTCTATCTCTCCCCATTTCTCTCCCCATCTCTATTTCTCTGTATCCCCTTCTTTTTGTTTGTCTGTCTCTATCTCTCTCTCTCTTTTGGGTGATCCCACAATAGTGGTTTACAATTTTTGGCCAAACTGGACACTTAAATTATTATTTTTAACTAAATCTTCACATTCGGGGACCTATAGTGGCTAAACCATGAGGAATTTGAAGATGATGCCAACTAGAGTCTTGTTACATTTTGTTTTTAGATTCTAAAAATATTTTTTTCAAAATTTTTGGAATCAGATTACACTTCTTTTTCCATCTCCCACTAAAACTATTTTTTTTAGAAAACAACATTTTAAAAAAAGTGACACACACCGTATAATGCATAAATTTATTTCCATGAAGAATAAAAATATAATTATTTCGAATTTAGATTTGTAACTCCGATATGTAGTGCTTCCACTTGGTTAGATAATTTTTTATCAAATATTTTTTCTTTAATCAAGTTTCAAAGTCAAACCAATTACAATTCAGACATAGCACGACCATATAATGCGTAACCTGTTTTGTATATATCAAAATTCAATTTTCTTTTTTTTGATGGAACAAGGACTTCAATATCTGGTGCACTCATATTTTTCATTTTTTTTTTTGATAATCTACTATTTTTCCACATGTGCAAAACATAGACCTTCATTTTCAATGAAAAACCTATATTTAATAAAACTAAAAAACAAATATATAATGAAACCAAAACATATTAAAATTATACTCGTTGGATAACTCGTTCTAAGGACTACCTGATTCTAGTTGGGTTTTTGAAGAATCCTCCATTTTGATCCTCAAACCAACCTTTGAAGTGTAAAAAATTAGGTTTTGTTTATGTCTGAGGAGGAGAATAAGGGTTTAGGGGTGTTCGAACGAACCCTTAGGGGTTCGACTGAACCCCTAGGGGTTCGCTTGAACCAAGGTTTGAGTGAACCCTAGCTCGAGCGAACCACCTTGATTACATGTATTTTGATTGCTTTTTGGGTGGCAAAAGCACTGAATGGGTTCACTCGAACCCTATTTTTGGTTTGTGCGAACCTTCAAGTTCGTACGAACCCCTAGAATCAAAAAAATTGCCATGGGGTCATTTTTTCTCAATTTTCCTTCCTCCATCAAATTGTAAACCACTATTGTGGCTTCACCCTCCTCCTCTATCTATATTTCCTTATATATCTCTCTCTATCTCACTATATATATCTCTATCTTTCCATCTCTCTTCATCAATATCTCTCTAGATTCTCTTCTTCTCCATCTCTCCCTCTCTATCGCCATATCTCTTTCTATCTCTATTTAATTCTCCCCCTTTCCCTCTCTCTCTCTCTATCTTCATCTCTACCTCTATCTTCCTCTCCCCCCTCTATCTCTAGACATCTCTCCCTCTCTCTATCCATTTATCTCTCTCCCTCTCTCCCTCTCCCTCTTCTTAGACTTCTATATTTATATCTCTTAGCCTTTTTGTCTCTCTATTCATATTTCTTTCATCTCTCCCCTTATCTCTATCTTGTTATCTCTCCATCTCTCTACCCCTATATCTCTCCCTCTCTACCTCTCTCTATATATCACTTCCTATTTGTATATTTATATTTTTATCTCTCCTTCTCTCTCCCTCTCTATATTTATCTCTTCCATCTCTATCTATCCATATCTCCTCTTTCTTTATCTCTTTATCCCTCCTTCCCCCTCTCCATCTCTATCTCTATCTATGTCTTCCTCTCCATCTCTATCTCCTATCTCCTCTCTCTCTCTTGCTCTTCCCCCCTCTATCTCTCCTTTCTATTCCTCTATCTCCCTCTCTCCCTATTGCAAACATAACATGAGCTTGTTAATAATGAAGCCTAATTATCTTCCCAATTCATATGTTTTGTTTCAATCATGTTCAAATCTATAAGTGGATGCATAGTTGATTTGAAGCTATTAATTCTCTATTAAGACCTTTGTTGCACAAACAAAATCGTTTGCTACACAAATATGAAAAAACAGGACCAAAGTGTTTCCTAATTGACCTTCCACACCTCTTCGCGTACCCATAGCACACCAAGGCTAGTGGGTTTCACATGGACTCAATGACTTGCATTTCTCTATTTTTTTTCTAATTCATGATAAGAAGAGGACAATAGAATCTTTTCGAAAGAGTTATATAAAATAATATTAAACAGATTGATAAGACTAAAGGAAAATTAAATTAATAAAAGTTAATTCATAATAAGGACAGGACAATGGAATCTTTTTTTAAATAATATTGAAAAGATAAGACTAAAGGAAAATTAAATTAATAGGAGAAGGGAATTTTTTGAAAGAGTTACATAAAATAATATTAAACAGATTGATAAGATTAAAGGAAAATTAAATTAAGAAAAGTTAATTCATGATAAGAACAGGACAATGGAATCTTTTTGAAAGAGTTAAAAAAATAATATTAAACAGATTGATAAGAGTAAAGAAAAATTAAATAAATAAAAATGGGCTCGCTGCATTGCTGACTTCTTGTAGTGGAGAAAAAACCTAAATTAATAAAATTGGACACGCTTGCTGTGGCAAATGCTGAGCAGTTTCGTGGCGGGAGAGAAGAAAATATTAAATCAAAGTGGGTACGCCTGCCATGTCACATACTTCGCAATGCCGTAGCAAACACGCAATCTATTGGAAGGAAAGTTTATAATTTGAATGTGTGTTAGGAGTTCCAACATCCGTAGGTAATTGAGTTCAACACCTGAAATTTTTGGTTCCCGAGTCCTGTGTTTTCTTTCTATCGCTGGTGAGCCTTCCGACACAGGCTTTCACCCACTCAAACCCTCTTTGTCTTTGCCCTTCACCTTCTCATCCGCTCAACAAGCCTTTTTCATTGCTCTTTATCTTCTGCTCCTTCTCTGTCTGTGTACCGTCCGATCCAATTTCATGGCATCTACTTCTACTTCAACGCCTGCCTTTGACAGATACCAGCCCCCCACACCTAGACTTGCCTTCCAAAGCGATAAAAGGTATCATGTGTTTCTGAGTTTCAGGGGACCAGATGTGAGGAAGACTCTGGTCGATCATCTCTTTCAAGCTCTGTCTGCAGCAGGACTCAATGTCTTCATTGACTCTGATAAATTGAAAAAAGGCGAAATAATTGATCTGAGCTTGGAAAGAGCAATCGAGAGCAGTGCCGTACGCATTCCTATATTTTCGAGAGGATATGCAGGCTCAGCTTGGTGTCTGAAGGAGGCCGCTGCAATGTTGAGCACCCCTGCCTTAATTATTCCTCTGTTTTATTATGTGGATCCAACTCATGTTCGATACCCTTTGAGTGAGTCCAGTCCCTACAACCAATCATTTCACAAACATTATGCCCATTCAGATCGATACACAAGAGAAGAGATTGACGGGTGGAAGAATGCCCTTTTGGAGATCTGTAAACGCTCAGGCTGGTCCATGGATCTAACTCAGGGGTAAGTAACCACCCTCACTCTCTGTTCGCTTTTCGATATTTTTGATTTATTATTTTATGGCTGCCGCTGATAATGGATGGTCTATATTGTTGATAGTGTGGGTGGATATGATTGAGGAAAAGTTTTGGTTCAATTTTTTTAATTAATGTGAAAATATAAAATCTGTATAAATATTAATTATATTTTTATTTTGATTTTTGATTTGAGAAAATATAGTGTTATAATAAAATATTTTTTTTTCTAGTTCATTAATACATCGTATCAATATAATGTAAGACGTTTGCTTTCATCTGAGCGGTTGAATTTTCACAAGTTATTTTCCATTTCATTGTTTATTGCTCACTGGAGGACATTGAATATGTTCATCACTTTTTCCATCACATAAAGAAGTTCATGAAATTCTGAGCATCTATTTCTGATAGAAATGTCAAAATTTGATGTTATGTCCCAACAATGGCAGTGAATGCCTTATCACAAATTACAAATAGATACTAAACGTGAAAAAAAAATTAAGACCAATCGATTTTTGGCGATGATATCTTCATAGATATCTGTGCAATGCCACACAAAACCATTTCCAGCTACTGGAAGGTAAATTTGGGTACCCTTTTGTTAGTTTTTCAATTTTGGGAATGCCCACATTCAACAAATGCAGATCTAAGCTATTCTTATTATCTTATATTTGTTTACCTCGCAAATAAGGGTTTTGGAAAATTGAGATGCGGGATGGCAACTCTAAAACTTGTTCCCATATAACTTGGCATTCTGTATATGTAACGCACATAACTTGGTTTCCCTTGTAATAACAACAAGGTGCAAGTTTCAGGGCATGTCAACAACCTATTATATTGATATATATAGTTATTAGTAACCCTATTCTTATAGAGTAGGTTTAGGGGGAATGGGCTTTCAATGGGTATGCATATCAATTGAGGAGGTTGCAAATTACAATTTTTTTTCTTGAATTGGGAAAATGGGAAAACCTGAATTGGGTAAAATGGGCAATAAGTTTTGTATATTGCTCAACTTGGGGTTTATTTTGCTTTTGTTTGTCTTTATGTTGGACCATATAAATATTTTAAAATTTCCCCTTTACCTTAGTGGACATTCTGCACCACCCAAAACTTGCTTGCGAGAACATAATAATGTCTGCTGGCATAGAAATTGGGATGACTTTTTCAGATATTATACTTGTAAATGCTCTAGTAGATATGTATGCAAAATGTGGAAGCATAGAAAAGGTACATGAACTGTTTGACAAAATGCCTCAAATAGCTTATTAGGTGTCATGAAGAAAAACTCTATTTGTCCTATAAAGAAGAAGACTTATGCAGCACCTATCAAGAAGTATTGGGGATCTAACACAAGATGCTCATTAGAACCAAGTCATGAGTTGTGACTATATCCAAACACTTGATTTCAACCAAGGTGGCTACTACCATAGACAATATTGATACAACTAGTCCAATGCCCATGTGCAATCTGGTAAACCCCCTTTCATTTCCAGTGTACTTGTGAACAATGGGCATAATCAGACGATCATAAACTGGAATCCATATCATGACACTCAGTATATCAAATATAGACAATGATGCTGGAGGAATTTTGAAAGAACCAATGCCGGTGTCCATGGTCATGCCCTGTTCCACAAACATTGTGCACATCTAAGCATAAACAACATAAAATACAATACTAGTAACCCATATGGGAAACAAACCAAACCAAAATCTTTAGCTCCTCCACTTGGGTCACAATACATAGTTTCCAAGGATTGGAACTACCACCACTCTGAACATATTCATTTGTTATGGTAGCCACTTTGTCAAGAAAACTGCAAATATTTTAATTTTATGCCCATTATCAACCAAGTTATTTTTTTCAATTGCTCCCAACATGTCAAATTTATTTTATTCATTGTAAACTATTGGATTTTCAGCCTTTTTTTTTTTTTTGTAGGAAAAAGAAAATTAATATTATAGAATGGCCAATGCTAGAAAGTTGTACAGGTGGAAAATAACATCATTTTTCTATATCATATAGGATGGGAAGGGACACCATCCAAATTACAGGGATAGGAACAGAAAGGAGATCATAAACAAGTTAGAGTACACAAATAAATGTAGCAGGATTATATATATAGTTATTAGAAATTGTAGGAATAGGGAAGAGTTTTTGTTACCAAAAATTTTGGCATTTGGAAACAGATCCATGTTTCTCTAATGAATTTTCCTGCAAACTATGATGTATACATATGATAGCAAATGTGGGTCAGAGAGATAAAGTGATTTAAATATGAGAAATAGGCTTGTCCCTAGACAACTCATACTATTTGTAAGTTAAAATATGATTTCAACAAAGAGGACAAGTTTGAAAAGTTGAGGTTGTCAGCGCTGATAAACAACATATACAAAAAATTAAAAAAAATTGATTTTGTTTGCTGCCTAAATCATTTTGATGCAGTGTTGAATGAGAAAAATACAAAGGATCAAGAAATAATAATGGTTTTTTTTTCAAAATACAAAGGACAATAGCACACAAAAACTATGGTAACATGGACAAGAGACATACTGGAATTCATTAGTATGTTCCAACTTTTGACTTCCTTGAATTGTAGAATGCTTGTCTTTTATCTCATAGAGGAGTGAACTTTCTTGAGGAACTTTGTTTTGCAATTTGTGCAGTAATGCAACCACAACTTGGCATATTCATGTCAATGGACTGCCTCCATATTTTTGGAATCTATATAGTGGTGCCTCTAAAAAGAAACACCTTATGGCTATTGCCATAAATGTTGTAGGAATCCCAATTCCCCATCCCAACCAAACATTGTCTTGGACCCACACAAGAATGCTACTTGAAACAAGTGCACCAACATTGATTGAGAAATAAAACCAATTGAAGAAAGACCCCTTTTTATTCCTTTCCGTTGAATTGGTGTCATCAAATTGGTTTTCCCCAGAAGAAGAAACATAGGGCTTGATGCCTATTGTTCCTAATGTAATCAGGTAAAGCCTGAGTAAAAGTACAGTGGGTTGAAGTGTAGTTGTTGTTGGACATACATCATCTATACAAATAGAGGCTGAAATAGTTAAAGTAGCCATTCCTTGTAAAAATTATGTTACAATTGTAAGTGGCTTATTCTAAACAATAGTTCTAGCAATAAGAAATGACCAAGGAGATCAAAATGGCCACAAAAAGTTTTGAAAATTGAAATTTGAAAGAATCAAACTTTCTAAGGAAAATTTAAACTAGTCTTTGGTTCACATGTGGATTCATGTTTCAATAGAGTTTCATGTTATTCATCAATGGTCCAATTCCATGTGTAGTTTGCATATCACAAAATAAATTGATGAAAAAACAACAATAGTCCAATATCTTCCCCAGTATGCAACATTCAAAATTGCTCCCAATGGTGTTGTCAGATAGCATGTACCTGACCAAATAGTTGCATTTTTAGTTGTAGTTGCATTTCCCTGATGTAAAATTGTTGTCAAATAAGTCACTAAATTTCTACTGATTCCAAAGTATTCCAATTGCTCGCAGCACTCAATTCCTGTAAATCATTAGAAATAAAATCAAATGTTAAAATAGGTAGTCCAAAATATTGGCACAAGAATTGATTGAATAGGGGAGTGCACTCTATACTGAAAAACATCCAGTGGTAGACAACTTTTTGGTATTTTTTCTTATGAGCACCATATCTCGCTTATTTTTAGTGTTTTAACACTATGGAAAGTCCATCTGTAGAAGGAAAGTAGGTACCTTGCTGAAGATTATGATTTGTTCTTTTGGTAAAGGGCCAATATTCACAAGTACAAAGTTATATGGTCCATTAGGTAACAAATGTATGAACATGTTTTAAATAGTGAAATAACATTATGCCTCAAGGAAAATATTAAAGGATCAGTTACCAACTAATGCCATAGTTCCCAAAATTCATGCTATGAACATTCTATAATTTATTAGAAGCTAGCTAGATCCATTTTAATTTCATTTGGACATGAAGACATACCTAAAATAAAGGGACAAGCCCTCCATCCCCTTTATTTTTCCTAACCAAAGGCTTTCCATAAATATCTATAGATCCATCCCTAGTGTTCTAACTCTCCTCCTAAAATACACCATACAAAATACTATCCCCAAAAATCAAAATCCCCATAAGTTCAAGAGGCTTCCATAAACTATTTGGTAGGTTTATAGAATCCTCATCCCAATCCTTCAAAAATTCATCTTTCACTACAATTTAAAACTCCTAATTTTTAACAATGCACTTTGAAAGCCAATTAGTTGAATATGAGATCTTTAATGAAAATGTTTTTCTAAGACTATCAACCAATGCATTTAGCTAGGGAAGGAGGTATGCTGCTAGTGAAATAGTTTTTATAAGCAAGGAAATATTGTAGATAACCAAATTTCCAAGAGCGGAAGGAAGTTCACTTGTAAGATTATTGACAGATAAAATGGCAACTGATAAATTAGTGTAGTTGACGATGGTGTTAGGTAGGCTACCTTCCAAATAATTGTTGCCCAAGTCCAAATACTCTAGACGAGATAATTTCCCCAAGCTTGAAGGAACACTTCCTGTGAAATTATTTCCGAAGAGAACAAGATAGGTAAGCTGAGGAATGGTCCCATGAAAGGAATTTGTATCCAAGTCTAGAGAATTTAGATTCAAGAGATATTTTCAATGGCAAGGGAAATGTCAGGAAAAATGCATCAAAGTTAAGTTGTGTTGTAATTTAGTAATGATAAAAATAATCTTGAATGGTACCCTATCTTAACAAAACCATAACAAATAAAAAAGTAAGTAGTTATTACCATTGTAGAATGGGGAAAGCTAGCGAAAAAATCATTGCCAAAGTGGCTATCACTTAAATGATTCATGTCGAATTCAAAGGTGAGTAAGAAAACATAATATGATAAAACTTTTATAGTAGTATTCTTAATCTAAAGGTTGATGAAGATGGATAAGTTTAAAATAAATCATAAATAGGAGGAAATGTATAGTTCAATTAAGTTAAATAAACAATAATGAAGGAATTACTAAAAGATCAAAGTATGTCATTCATAATTCACATGAAGTTGATAGGTGCATTAGACAAGCCAAAGGACATGACCAATAACCATAAACAAGCCCTCTTTCGTTTGAAGGAAATCTTCCACACATTTGGTGACTCAATTGGAACTTGGTGAGATATTTGGAATGGCAGGGGAAATGTCTCCTTCCAGCTTCTTGTTGACAAATGTGATGGAAACAATGTTGTTTAGCGAATCACAGACTATGCTAGACCAATTGCTATTAGTTTTTACGATCATATTAGATAGAAAAAATTTAATTCAAAATCAGACACAATAACACAACATATACCCTGAGAAAACCCTCCACTTGAGGGAGAAAAACCCAACAACAATATATCACTTATATATTGAATATCAATGAATGTCTCCTTTACAAAGAGGCTGATATTAAGGCCAAGAATGATCACCACAATTTGATGATAACACAACAATGATATAACACAACCTTCAATAGATATGCCGATTTGCACTTGATAACTTCTTACTACTCCAACTTGCACTATGGATATTGAACTATAATGAACAATGAATGAATGAACACAATGGAGAAGCAATGTGTATATATACATATGAATGGAAGGGACACATCCCTTCTAACCTTCATGTTGGCCTTCACCAAAAGTCGTGTCTCCAAGACACATGAAGTCAACCTCAAGGAATTGTATCTCTTCATAAATTTGCACCTAAGGATGTCGGCCTCAATAACAATTAAATAAACATCATTTATTATGAGACGTGCCTCTTTATAAAAAAAATCGACTTGAAATTTAAATTTCCCTTCATAGATTGGGCTGGGCTAGAAGTAGAAGCCTGATGTTGCCTTGAACATCAACACTCCCTCTTAGCTAGGGAGGATACGTCCAGCTACATAAGACATATCACCTCATCGTGATGTCAACCACAATGGCTACTCCCATATGTGGAAATGAAATATATCACCTCATTGTGATATCAACCATCATGGCTACTCCCATGTATGGTAAATGTGCACAAGTGCTCATCACTTAGCGTGATGTCGTTACCTCATCGTGACATTCACCATGGCTACTCCCAGAGGGTGAAAAAACACAAGTACAAGAAAATCATCATGGACTCTCTCACGTGATGTTGTCATGGAGTCACACACATGACATCCACCATGGCTACTCCTAGAGGGTGGAAACAAGGGCTTTCACCTCAAATCTCTCTCAAAGAGAAATGCATTAACAAGGGCTTGCACCTCAAATCCCTCTCATAGAGAGAAATGCATTAAAGATCACTGATACTGAGACTCCTTCACAGCTAGGGCTTCATTCTCCACCATACCAAACTTGTCTCAAAAGTACACAAAATTTATCCTGGAGAGAGGTTTGGTGAGAATGTTTGTCGTCTGCTCATCAATGTTGATATACTTCAACTGAATTGCTTTCCTCAATACCATATCTCTGATATAGTGGTATTTCATCTCAACATGCTTAGTTATGTTATGAAACACTGGATTGATAGAAAGCTTCACACAACTTTTATTATCACAATGAATGACAGTAGGCTCCATTGATTGTCCAAACAATCCTGCAAGGAGCTTTCAAAGCCACACTGCTTCTCGGGCTGCCACACAAGTTGCAATATACTCGGCCTCTACGGTGCTCAGTGCCATTGAAGACTGCTTCCTGCTACACTAGGAAATCATCGTAGACCCCAAATTGAAACAATATCTAGAGGTGCTCTTCTGATCAGCGACACACCCTACCCAATCAGAATCAATATATCCATGCAGTTGTAAGTCTACACCAGAAGAATATCTCAAGCCATACCCAATTGTGCCACGTAAGTATCTCAGGATATGCTTCACTGCAGCTAGATGTATTTTCCTTGGTTCACACATGAACTGACTAAGTGCACTCACTGCATAGCAAATATCTAGTCTAGTATTGACTAGATACATCAATGATCCAATCAACTACCTATACAAAGTAGAATCCACCAGATTTGAACTAGCTGCAGCCTCTTTTAACTTATGCAAATTGGTCTCCATAGGAATAGACATGGATTTGCAATCCATCATACCAAATCTCTTCAGAATGTCAATGGTATACTTCCCTTGACTTAGAATGATCTCATCAAGCTTCTACCATACTTCTAAACCAAGGAAGTAGTGCATGAGACCAAGATCCTTCATTTCAAATCCAGAAGCTTCTTGCATTTGATAATGAGGTGATCTTATCTAGTAAGAATTAAATCATCAACATTGAGAACCAAGATTAATGCTTCACCATCAATTACCTTGAAGTATAGGTTTGAATCAACATCATTCTTGGAGAAGCCCATGCTTAATAGGTAACGATCAATTCTTTCATACCAAGCACGAGGAGCCTGCTTAAGGCCATACAAAGCCTTCCTCAACCTACAAACATGAGACTCCTTCCCATGAACCTCAAATCTGCTAGGTTGCTCAATATATACCTCTTCCTCAATTACACCATTCAAAAATGTTGTCTTCACATCCATCTGGTGTATCTTCCATCCTTTAGATGCTGCAATAGCAATTATGGTCTTGATGGATGTATAACAAGCAACTGGAGCAAAGGTTTCCTCATAGTCAACTCCCTCTTTCTGAGAGAATCCTCTAGCCACGAATCTAGCCTTGTACTTCTCAATGCTCCCATCAGCCGCATGCTTGATCTTGAAGAGCCACTTAAGAGAAATAACATATTTTCCCTCAGGTCTAGGTACAATGTCCCAAATATCATTCTTGAGAATGGATTGATACTCTTTAGCCATAAGATCTCTCCAAATTTGCTGACTAGTAGCTTCCTCAACACTAGAAGGTTTTGACTCAATCATTTGACTCATCAATCCAACATAGCTGGAAAACTTATGAGGTCTCTTACTTTCTTTGAATGTTCCTCTTAGGGCTACAAACCTTTCCACATCCTGCATTGTCTGCTTGGCCCAAAGAGGTCTTTTTCTTCCAATCACAATATCTGTATGCCCATCAGTAGGTTCCAAAGGATCAACTGGATCATCATCTTCTTTGGGTTAAGTAGCCTCCCTCTAAATCTTAGGAGTATGGTCAACTTCCATATCTTGAGGAGACTCTTGATCTTCATTGTCTATCTCCATGTGGATGCCCTTAGATCTCCTAAATGCAACATTCTCTTCAAATGTAATGTCCCTACTGATCTCAATCAACTTCTGGCCTGGAATGTATATTCTATAAGCTTTTGAAGACTCATTGTAGCCTACAAATATCCCCTTCTTGCTAGAAGGTTCCAACTTTGTCCTTTTATCTTTCGGTACATGAACATACATAGGATAACCAAAGATTCTCAAATGACTTACCTCCAGCTTCACCCATGTGAATGCTTCTTCAGGAGTCATGTTCTCCAAAATGTGGTGAGGGCTTCTATTCTAAACATACACAACTGTCCTAGATGCTTTGGCCCAAAGGAAGGTTTGCAGATCTTGGTCATGAATCATGGTTTTGGCTGCTTCTACAATAAATCTGTTCTTCCTTTCTGCAACACCATTCTGTTGAGGATTGTAAGGTACACAAAACTCCCTCTTAATCCCTGCTTCAATGCAAAAGTTATAGAAGCTACCAGAAATGTACTCTCCTCCATTTTCGAATCTCAAAACTTTGATCCTCTTCTCAGACAAGTTCTCTACCTGAGCTTTAAATTCTTTGAACCACTCAAGTACTTCCTCAGATTCTTTAGATTTCAAGAAATAAATCGAATTCTTTCTAGAGTAGTCATCAATAAAAATAATGTAATACAAGAAACCACTCAAAGAAGCAAAAAACATTGGACCACATAAATTAGAATGAATAAGATCTAGAATACATTTAGATCTACTTTCACTACTATGAAATGGACCTCTAGTATTCTTACCCAATGCACAACCTCTACAAGTGCCTTCATGCTCCTGGTTGAGTTTCAAAAGGCCTGTAACCATCTTCTCCATGGTAGGTAGTGCTTGAAAGTGAAGGTGAGCCAATATTCTATGCCAAAGTTCACACGAACTTGATGAATCATGTAATAGAGCCTGAAGTGGATGGGTGCAAAGTCTGTAGAGGCTCTCATGATGAACTCCAATCACCCGAGCAAAATTGATACTTAAGTTCTTTGGCCATGCAAGAACTTTACCTTCTGAAAATGCAACTTGGTACCCCTTGTCCTCCAATGTTGAGATAGAGACAAGGTTCCTCTTAATACTCGGGAAAAATAGAATATCACTCAACTGTAAGGAAATGCCAGAATCCAAGTGAAGAGAGGAGGTCCCAACTCCTTTCACAAAATAACTAGCATCATCTCCAATAATTACTTGAACACTAGAATCTCTCTCCACCAAATCAGTTAGATGCTCTCTAAATCCGGTGATGTGGCAAGAGGCACCACTATCAATCAACCAAGTATTGTTGACGGTAGGCATATTGCTTGAAAGAGTAGAATAGAATAGGAAACCACCTGAATCCTTTTATGGAGAGATCTCACCAACATCTGCAATGGAAGCCTGCTGCTTAGGCTTGGTTGGAAAATCCTTTGCATAGTGACCATACTTGTCACATCTAAAGCATTGAACATGAGAGAGGTCCTTCTTCTTGAATGCAGGAGCACCATCAGATCCTTTATCTCTATTCCTCTTGAAATAGCCTTTCTTTCCTTCTTTCCCTTTCTTCTTCGAGGATTGAGTAGCAAGAACATGAATGTCTTCATTAGTAGAGCTTTGAACAATACCTCTCGTAGCCAACCTTGATTCTTCTTGAATACAATCTACTCTCAACCGATCAAACTTAGGAAGTTTTGATCTTGCACTTATTACTTGAATGTATGACTCCCAAGATGAAGGAAGACCATTAAGAGCTAACATGGTTAAATCCTTGTCATCAATAATATGACCAATAGTAGAGAGTTGATCTCTCAACTCAAAAATCTTTATGAAGTATGAGATGACGGATTCTCCTTTCGCCATCTGGACATGATGAAGTTGTTGCTTTAATGCAAGAGCTCGACTTGTGTTGTTGATCTCACACATCTCCTCCAAAGTCTTGAACATATCTCTTGCAGATTTTAACTTGGAGATAATTGGCACAATGTAATCTTTCACGGAATCCACCAACATATTTTTCGCCTTAGTGCCATTTATCTTCCATTGTAATTTATCATTCATATCAGATGCTTTAGGAACTTTTCCCTCCACGAACGCTGCTAACTTATTTTCCTCCAAGGCGAGCATGACTCTGAATCTCCAAGATGTGAAGTTAGATGTGCCCTCAAGTCTATCTTCGATCTTGAGCCCATTCACCATCTTGACGAAGGATAGATGCAATAAAGGATGAGAATAAGAATGGAGGATAACACTACTTGACCAAATCTAATCACAATCTTTCTTATACCCACTCTGATATCATGTTAGTTTTTATGATCAGATTAGATAGACAAAATTTAATTCAAAATCATACACAATAACACAACATATACCCTAGGAAAACCCTCCACTTGAGGGAGAAAAACCCAACAACAATATATCACTTATATATTGAATATCAATGAATGTCTCCTTTACAAAGATGCTAATATTAAGGCCAAGAATGATCACCACAATTTGATGATAACACAACAATGATATAACACAACCTTCAACAGATATGTCAATCTGCACTTGATAACTTCTTACTACTCCAACTCGCACTATGGATATTGAACTATAATGAACAATGAATGAATGGATACAATGGAGAAGCAATGTGTATATATACATATGAATGTAAGGGATGCATCCCTTCTAACCTTCATGTCAACCTTCACCAAAATTTGTGTCTCCAAGACACATGAAGTCGATCTCAAGGAATCAAATCTCTTCATGAATTTGTGCCTAAGGATGTCGGCCTCAATAACAATTAAATTAACATCATTTATTATGAGACATGCCTCTTCATAAAAAAACTTGACTTGCAATTTAAATAGTCGTTAGGCTATAATTTAAATTTCCCTTCATAGATCGGGCTAGGTTGGAAGTAGAAGCCCAATGCTGCCTTGAACATCAACAATTGCAATAGGAAAACAAAGCACTCATGGGGTCTCTGGTTATGGATTTCTTGAATGATAAAAGGCCTTGTAAATATAGGGCTTCATTAGCCTAAGCAAAGAGATACATGGGACATATCATTCCCTTTACAAAAAAAGATGAGCAACAAGTTGCTCGATGAAACAGGAGAAGGCCATAGAGTAATGTTGATGTTATTGATTCAATTGACACCAAATTAACATAAGGTACTCATTGTGATATAGATGAATATATAGTATCTCAAGATCAATCTTCGTTGACTAAGGTGAATTCATATTGATTGGAGGTATTCCTATCTGTGATTATTAAACTATGAGAATAAGAACAAAAAATTGTTGTTCCACTTGGGCAACTTTATATGATGTACTCTCCATGACAACACTTCAGACAAAAAGGGTCAAAGCACTCCATATTTTTCTGTACTCTAGAATTGACCTCATGTACTACACAAGTGTACCCAAAAAATAGACTTTTTTGTCCAAAATGACCTTCCACACCTCTTCAGCATACCCATTGTACACCAAGGTGCGATTGTTAGTTTATTTTTGTTGGAGGGTTTTATATGAAATTTATAATATTGTTCAGCTCTTTAATAAATAAGGAGTGTATTTGAATAAATATATAACTAAAGCTTATAAAAATTTTAGTACCTACCTTGATCTTTGTTTATTTTGAAATCATATTATGATGATAAACATGAGATTTGTACATCTTACTTGTGTTTAGATTTTAAGCTTAATTTTGTCATCATATAGGATCAAAACACCTTCAAATACTAATTCTTCCACCAAAATAAATTTAAATTCCTAGAACAATTTCTTTCACATTAGTTTAAGTGTTAGTTTAGGTGATAGTGAATAGCCTATTACCTCTATATTTTGTAATATCATATGAGAGCCAATGTTAGGAATGTCTTTAAAGGGATGTGTATTACTATTTTGTACCATAATTATGTATGTTGTTTTTGGAGTTGTAAAGAACACTTGGATAAATTTTTGCTTATATCTTGGCTTGTACACAATATTTATATTTTTGTCTAAAAGAGATTATTAGGTATTAGCATTGATAAACTAGTACACTAGAGGTTTATTAACATATTTTTGGAATTTTCTTGTATGTAGGGTTGGTTTATTTGAAGGCCTAATGTATTAAGCTTATTGAACATTTTTTTTAATTGTCTTGTCCTTAACAATTATCTAGGTCTATTAGAGCTTAAAGTGAAGAAAAAACACCCTCTCTTATGAATTGGTACTCAATTGTGCACTATTTGAGTATGAGTCTTAGCTTGTTGATTCTAAGTTAACATTTATCTCTATGCTTAGATTTTAGTTTATTCTTTAAGATTTATGAAAATGTAATTTTCACAAGATTCATTTGTAGTCAATATACTACAAACATGTATGATAATTAGACTATGAGGTGTATATATATATTCCTAAACTTTTTTTCTTTTGTTGTATCGGAAGAAGGTGAAAAATTACCATTTACACAACATAGCTACATCAATAGCATCAAAATTAAAACAATTACAAAACTGTACCAACAACAAAACTAACACATTTACAAAGTTGTCCCAATAGTAGCAAAACCAAATCATATTACAATTTATGTAACTTCTCATTAAGTTTTTTACTTCCACTTAATATTTCTATAAAAAAATGCTTGCAATTTTTTTTTGAGTTAGTTTCCTCAATAGACCATAGTGTAGGAAAAAAACAAGAGTAAACGATGAATAAATCTTAATAGAAAACATCATGCCTTAGTTAGCTAGTAACCATTCAAATTGTAATTCATGTTTAAACACCTATAAAGGGTAGTTGTCGTCCTAATTGTTTTGATATATAAACACAGTTTGTTGGACACAACATTATTATTGACTTCCAAGTTGCAAGTTTGAAGTGCGAGAGTGGCTTGAAATGGTAGGGAGAAAAGGGGCACGAGTTTTGCTATATAAACATGTTAGAGGGAGTATGAATTTTGCTCTATAAATACATTAGAGGGAGTATGAGTTTTAGGTTGAAATCTCTTAGATGATAGTCAAGAATTGAGGGGTATTCATTTGGCCAAAGTAGCCACCTCATCACATATGGCTTCAAGACATTGCACTTAGCAAGACTTGATTTTTAGTGTACTTGTTCAAAACCATTCAACTTCATCAAAATACAAAAAATCCATTACACTTAAAAAAAAAGTTTAAATATAATTTAGATATTAAATTATGATTTTTATATTGCATTTTGTAAATTTTAATTAAATACTTTTTATTTTTTATTGCACTTTATATATTTTCAAAATTCTATCTTTAAAAAAATATTTATTTATATATTGACTTTTATGATTTTTATTTAAAATTTCTCATTATTGTCTTAAAATTTTCATTAAAATATTATTTTATATAAATTATAAGAAAGTTTTTAGTATGATTTTTATTTTAAATTATAGTTTATAAATTTATGTTGGTTTTCTTTATAAAAGAATATATTTTTTAATATATATGATTAATTATTTAGTTCTTAAAAAATAGTATTTATATTGTTATTTATTTGACTTTGGAATAAATTCTTAAATATATTTACATAAATTTTGTTTTAAAATTAATATATTAAAATTAAAATTTATTTTTATTTATTTTTCTTTAATTAATTAGTTAATTAATTTGTATGAATGATATTAATTGAATTTTTACTTATAGATTTGTAATTATAATCATTTGATTTTAAATTTTTTGAGACAAATAATTTTTAAATTAAGCTTATTATATTATTAATGATTTATAAACAAATTAAATTCTAAATTCTAAATTGATTTATTGAGCCCAAATAATTATTAGATATAAAATAATTCTTAAATATGTTTTAATTTTTCAGAATAATATTCCATTTTTGAGTTTTATTTTTTCAACTTTCAATTGACCTACTATTGCCATTGCAGCTACGAAGCTCGGCTGGTAAAGACAGTTGTGAACGACCTCATCAAAACATTGGACAGAGTGCCCTTACAAGTTGCCGATCATCCAGTCGGAATGGACAGCCTGAAGAATCTTCTCATTCAGAAATTAAATCTGAATGCAGTTGATGGGGTTCTTAAACTTGGAATATGGGGTATTGGTGGTATTGGCAAGACCACAGTTGCCAAGGCCGTCTACAATCAAGTTCGTGGTGATTTTGAAGCTGCTTCCTTTATATTCAATGTCCGTGACACTGCTGCAGACTAACCTCTTCTCTTATTGTAGCCAAATAACAACAAGGCATGCTGAAGTGTGAGAAGTTGAATAACCTCCCTGATACCATTGGCAACTTATCACAGCTGCAGCACTTGAATTTAAGATACTGTGTGAACTTGAATAACCTTCCTGAGACCATTGGCAACTTATCACAGCTGCAGCACTTGAATTTAAGATACTGTGTGAACTTGAATAACCTCCCTGAGACCATTGGCAGCTTATCACAGCTGCAGCACTTAGATTTAAGTATGTGTGTGAATTTGAATAACCTCCCTGATACCATTGGCAACTTATCACAGCTGCAGCACTTGTATTTAAGTGAGTGTCAGAATTTGAATAACCTCCCTGATACCATTGGCAACTTATCACAACTGCAGCACTTGTATTCAAGAGGATGTGGAGCTGCTAATATTGATAGATTCCGATGAGACATTCTTAGTACTATATTTTCATAAAATTGATTGCCGCTCAAATTTCTTGTCAAGCCAATTGATCTGTACATTCCACTTCATGTTATTTGGTTTTTACTAACATATTTCGTGGCATTTTTTTAGTTTGGTCAGAATTAAATTCTCCATTATGTTTTAATGACAGAATTTAGTTTTTACTAACAAATTTAGTGGCATTTTTTTAGTTTGGTCAGAATTATGGAATATTGATTCAACTTAAAGTATTATAAATTATTTTAATATTTTTTAAGTTTTGTGTTTAATTTTTAATTTTTTACTATTATATGTTTACTAAATTTAAACATATAAGTTATTTGTTTATCAATATATTTTGTAGAATTTTTTTAGTTCCATCAGAATTATGGGAATATTGATTCAAGTTAAAGTATTATAAATTATTTTAATATTTTTTAAGTTTTCTGTTTAATTTTTTTATTTTTTAATATTATATGTTTACTAAATTTAAATATATAAGTTATTTTTTCTGTTTTCTTCATTATATAGTACGTTATTAATGATTCTTTTAATTTATTTGTTTCAAATTTAGTTTTAAGGCATACTACAATTTGTTATCTAAAATAGTCTCATTGCTTTGAAGTATAAGTGTCATTCTTGTATTGCCTTATGTTATTGTGACTCCATGCCACATTTGTTCTTTAATCTCCTTCAACCAATAAGATTGCAACACCTATTAAGTCTTCCTTGCTTTTCTTAAAATAAACATTCACATGAATTAAAATAAGTCATTGTTTGCAACCATAACATTAAAGAGTAGCACAATCTTACAACCCATTAAAAGCTACATGATTATATGGTTTGGGTTATAACACTCAAAGAAAAACTTTGTACCATTTAATAGTTGTGTTTCCCCCTAAGAATGACACATGTACTTTCATGTTTTGAAATCATCTTTTTTTAAATAATTTGTTTTAGTAGCTAAACTCTTATTAATTTACAATTGTGAAATAATTTCAAAGTTTACATTGCAACTATTACATTTTATTAAACATCAAGGCATTGGTGAGGAAAAAGGCATAGGGTGGTCACTCGCCATACTACTAAGATAAACCAAAAAATTACACAGGGCCCTAAGAAATAGTTTGTTCAATGTGTATATTGTACTAACTAGTTTAAATGATTTGTTGTCCCACAATTGTGCATTTAATAACTTGTTGTGAGGTAATAACATATTTTTTTGATTTGGTTAAATCTTAGGTATGTTCAATGGCCAAGATTTATTATATTTTAGATCT
The DNA here is from genome assembly GCA_007258455.2 of Sequoia sempervirens. Taxonomy (NCBI): domain Eukaryota; kingdom Viridiplantae; phylum Streptophyta; class Pinopsida; order Cupressales; family Cupressaceae; genus Sequoia; species Sequoia sempervirens. Next base: position 207,175 of record VDFB02270324.1, read on the forward strand.
AAGGCATTGAGGTGTTTGGTGTGAAGCAAATTAGAAGGTTTCTCATCCATTTGTTGGGCCAAGCTAAATGACATTATGAATTGTTTCCAACTCAAACAAGATTATGGATGTTAAGGCATTAGGCTATCAATGAAGATAGAAAGGTGTACCCAAAGTGGTGCCTACAAATATATTAAGTTTTTTTGAATCAATCTCATATCATAACAAAATTCCTTCATAGCTCAAGATTGACAATCTCAAGTCAATATCAAAAGAGTAGAAACACATTAAAGTAAATCTTGACAAGGGTGGGGAGGTGCTCCTAATTCATTATTCTCAAAGTTCTCCACAATAATATGGGCTCATAGTTGAATTAATCATCCAAAATGCATAACAATTGGGTCTTAGAAATATTTCTAAACCAATTTAAATCTATGTGCATGACTGTCAATTTAATTATTACTACTTGAGCCTTTTATTATGTTGTGTAGTTAGTGGGAAAAATATTAATATTAGATGAATAGGTCTTCAACATGCAAGATAGCATGCACATGGTTTAATGAGCCCATTTGATCCATGTGATGACACATAGCCTTAATGGAAAGTTGCCACATAGGCTTAATGGAAAGTTGGTATGAATCAATAACTTGGTAAAAAGGACCCAGAATTGGGTGGTAGGAGCACGAAGAACAAAAGGGAAGTTGGTCATGGTTCTATTTTGTTGTTCGATTCTAACTTAGATAATTTTAGGATTAGTATACAATATAAACATTGGACAAGAAGTTTTAGTCTATTATTTTATTTTATTTTTGTAATGACCTATTATCACCATAGCATGGTGCTTAAGTGATGTTTTCATTTATAAAAGGTGACTACACCATTTTTTTGAGCGTGCTTATTGGTTACAAGTAGTATTTTTCCTCATTATCTCTCTAGACTAGAGCAACAATTAAGAAGTTTATCACAAGTCATTTCGTGTCAATCCACTGGTATTATTGGATTTTATGTTAATTGGTAAGGCTAATTTAGAGTGAATGTAATGTAATGTTGCCAGTTTCATTCTAGAAAAGCACTTGAAAGAGCATAGCTCTGTACTTGTATGTAATTTACGTTTTACTATAATACAAGAGATCTTTGCTTTGGTGTGTGGGTTTTTTCCTAAAAGGGTTTTCCCACGTGAATTCCTATATTGATGTTTTATTGTCTATTCATGTGTTTAATATGTGCATCTTAGATGAATTGTAATTTGCAAAGTTTTAAATGCTTTATTTGCTTCTCTCCTGAAGATTTGTATTAGGAAGGCATTTTCCACACTCTTCTTTCCTTACAGCTGGTATCAGAGCTTGGCCAACTTTATTGTCCCTATGGCTAAGATGGATTTTTTGTGCTAATCTTATTCAGTGGGATTTTTGCAGATAAATCTAATTTATAACTTATTGTAGATTTAAGATGGTGAGCACATCCAAAAGAATAGAGATTGAGAAGTTCAACGATGATGATTTTGAGTTGTGGAAACTAAAAATGGAATATTTTCACATAGATCAAGAGTTATGGGATGTAGTATCCTCTAACAAACCATCATCAACCTTGCAAGATGACTAGGATGCAATAGAACAAAAAGCTGAGGGTCTGATCAGATTGTGATTGGCCGATTCACTTCTCTTGAACATCCATGAAGAGAAGACAATGAGACTTTTATGGAGGAATATTGGTGACATTTATCAGGGGAAATCTGATCAGATTGTGCTTGGCCGATTCACTTCTCTTGAACATCCATGAAGAGAAGACAATGAGAATTTTATGGAGGAATATTGGTGACATTTATTAGGGGAAATCTGGTAAATAAGTTATTTCTAAGGAAAAAGTTGTATTATTTGAAGATGGAGGAAGGAGCATCTATTGCAGATCATTTGAATGCACTTAACATGATTATTGCTCAGTTGGGGTCTGTTGGTGTGAAGATAGATGACGAGGATCATTGCTTTCTCTTGTTATGTTATTTTCCTAACACATGGGATCACTTGCTAATGGTTATTGGGAGTACAACAACCACTTTCAAGATGGAAGATATGGTTGCTTCATTGTTGTCAGACGAAATGCGACAGAAGTCTTTTGAGATGGCCAAGGAGGCCCTTGCTATTCAAGGAAGATGAAAGGAGAGAGGCAAGAAGGACAAAAAGTCTAAATCCAAGTTAAAGGGGAGATCAAAGTCTCCTAGTAAAAATTCCAAGGTGAAATGTTGGAACTTTGGGCAGATTAGACACATCCAGAAAGATTGTAAAGAAGAGAAGAAGAAGAAAAATAAAAATAAAAATTCTTTTGATTGTGAATCTTGTTAGGATGCTTGTTAGGATGATTCAGATGCATTCATAGCATCCTTGGCACCTCATGCATCAGAAGATGTGCGGTTAATTGACTCAGGTGCATCTTTTCACATGACCTCTCATAGGGGTTGGTCTTCAAAATATAAAGAGTATGCTGGTGGAAGGGTGTATTTGGGTCATGATTCTCACCTAAAGATTGTTGGTCGTGGAAGAGTCAAAATTCAATTTCCTAATGGAAGAATAAAGGGAATCGATGATGTGATGCATATACCAGGTCTGGCTTGAAATTTATTTTCTATAAGCTTAATGATGCTAGTGTGCAAGTCTCTTTCTAAAATCATGTTTGTAGAATGACTAGAGACTCTATGGTGTTGGCTACTTGGGTACATGAATTGTCACTATGTATAAGCTGGATGCATGTGCAGTACAATGTAATAGCACTTCTGCAAAATCAAGTAATCTGATCATGTAGAGAAATGAGGTGTTGTTCCTAAGGGAAAAAATCTTTGGAGATGAAGCTCCCAGTAGAGAAAACAATAGTGTGGCATCAGAGGCTCAACCACATTGGTGAAACAGGCTTAAAATCCTTGAAAAATAAAATACTGGTTGAAGGGATTGATGATTGTAATCTTGAGTTCGATTTTACAAAAAATGTATATATGAAAAGCAACGTTGTGTTTCATTTTATTCTAATCCTGGGTGAACCCACAAAAGTGGTTTACAATTGGAGTGAGGAAGGAAATTTTTAAAAAAATGACCCCATTCCAAAAAATTTCATTTTTGAGGTTCAAGTGAACTAATAGGTTTGAACGAACCAAAAGAGGGTTCACTAGAACCTAGGTTCGAGTGAACCTAGGTTCGAGTGAACCTATTCAATGCAAGTTCCCACCATCCTGCCAAAAAACAAAATGAAAACCCCTTTTTGAAAGGGGGTTTGAATGAACCCTAGTTTGCTTAAACCCTAGGGGGTTCGCTCGAACCCCCTTGGATCAGCGAACCCCCCTTTTCCCACCTTTCTGCTCTCTGGCACCAAAAAAATTAGAATTTTTTCCCTTCAAAACTCGAGTTGAGGATGAAAATGGAGACTTCACAAACCCAATTGGAATTAGGTAGGGGGGTTTGAGCGAACCCCCTTTTCCCACCTTTCTGCTCTTTAGCACCAAACAAATTAGAATTTTTTCTCTTCGAAGCTCGGGTTGAGGATGAAAATGGAGGAGACTTCACAAACCCAACTGGAATTAGGTAGTCCTCAAAGCGAGTTATCCAATACTATAATTTTAATATGTTTTGGTTTTATTATGTATTTTTTTTAGTTTTATTAAACATAGGTTTTTCACCAAAAAATCAAGCTCTTTGTTTTGCACATGTGGAAAAATAACAGATTATCAATTTTTTTTTTTTTGAATATGAGTGCACTAGATATTGAAGTCCTTGATCCAACAAAAAGAAAATTAAATTTTGATGTACATACAAAAAAAGTTACACGTTATACGGTCCGCCTATGTTTGAATTGTAATTGGTTTGAATTTGAAACTTGATTAAAGAAAAAATATTCAATAAAAAAATATCTAACCAATTGGAAGCACTAGATATTAGAGTTACAAATCTAAATTCGAAATAATTAGAATTTTATCCTTCATGGAAAAAAAAGCTATGCATTATATGGTGAGTGTCACTCCTTAAAAATGTAGTTTTCTGAAAAAACTAGTTTTTGAGGGAGATGGAAAAAGAAGTGCAATCTGATTCAAAAAATTTTGAAAAAAATATATTTAGAATCTACAGACAAAATGTCACAAATCGGTAGTTCACATCATCTTCAAATTCCTCACGGTTTAGAAAAAATTATTTAAGTGTCTAGTTTGGCCAAAAATTGTAAACTAGTATTATGGGATCACCCTCCTCATAAATCTTTTGGTCTTTTGGATTATAATCATGTTGATGTGTTTGGTCTTGTTAATGTTCTTTAGTTAGTGAAATCTATGTATTTCTTTTCGTTCATAGATGATTATTTGAGGAAATTTGTTTATTTTCTTAGAAGTAAAACTAAAAGTTTCAATTCGTTTAAGGAATATAAAACCTTGGTTGAAAATCAGACTGGTAAAAAGATTAAGTGTTTGAGGATGGATAATGGTCGTGAGTTTTGTTCAGTATATTTCAATAAGTTTTTCAAGGACCACATAATTAAAAGGCATAAAAAAACTCCTTACACTCCATAACAAAATGGAGTTACAAAAGAGATTAACAGAACGTTGATGGAGAGGGTGATAAATATGTTGAGTAGTGCTGGTTTGGAACAAAAGTTCTGGGTTGAGGTTGTGGCTACAATATGTTATATGATTAACATATCTCCCACTTTGGCACTCGTGGACAAGACACTTATGGAAATGTGGACTGGTAAGAAGCCCTCATTGAGACACATTAGAGTCTTTGGGTATAAGGCGTATGCATATGTGCCTAGTGAAAAAAGATCTAAATTGGAAAACAAGGCTATAAAGTGTATCTTCATCGGTTATGCAATTTGTGTGAAAGGGTACAAGCTTTGGAACCCATTTACATAGAAGGTGTTGTATAGCAGAAGTGTGATCTTCTGTGAGATGAAACCTTCTATAGTTGATCTATATTCAAAGATGGAATAATAAAGAAAGGAGGTAGTTGAAGTTCCTCTTACTTGAGTTAAGGATGAACTACATAATCCTAGTGAACCTATCAATTAGGAGAGCTCAAGCAGCTTTGAAAGTTTTGAACAAGATGAAGAACCTCACCCTCAGCTTGTGAGGAGGTCTACGCATGGGAAGTGGCAACTTGAAAGGTTTGGATATTCTATGTTAGATTCCAATTGTGCCTATGCTTTGATTGCTAACACTGATGAGCCTAGGATTGTTAGAGAGGCTATGGGTATGTCTAATTCAAATTCCTATTTAGAAGCCATGAATGAAAAAATAACATCATTGAAGAAGAATGGTATGTGATATCTAGTACCTTTTCCTGAAGGACGAAAGCCTATTAGATGTAAATGGGTGTTCAAGAAGAAGATTGGTTTGGATGGAAGTGTTGAAGAAAATAAAGCAAGGTTGGTCACGAAAGGATATTCATAGGTGGAGGGAATTTATTATGGAGAAATATTTTCTCTTATAGCTAAGCTAGCATCTATCAAATTTATGTTGTCACTTGCAATTGCATATGACTTAAAAATCGAGCAGATGGATGTGAAGACAACATTTCTTCATGGTGATTTGAAGGAAGCGATGTGCATGTCCCATCTAGAGAACTTCATTGAAATAGGTAAGGAAAACCTTGTTTGCAAATTAAAGAAATCTTTGTATGGTTTGAACCAGTCACCGAGAATGTGGTACCAGAAGTTTGATACCTATGTATTGTCTTTGAGGTTTGTATCAATATCAAAGTCTAATTATTGTGTTTACTTTCAATCTAAAAATGGTCGTCTTCTTATTATTGCCTTGTATGTGGATGATATGTTGTTCATTGGGAAAAGTAAGGGTATGATTTCTGAATTAAAATCTTAGTTGTCAGCACAGTTTAAAATGAAGGATCTAGGTTCAACTAGGTATATTTTGGGGATGAAAATCAGAAAGGATAGGGGAAATAAAAAACTTTGGCTTAGCTAGAGCAAGTATATAAATTATGTCCTAGAAAGGTTTAATATGAGAAATTGCAAGTAGTTAGTTGTTCTAGTGTTGCAAGGAATGAAAATTTATGTTGAAGATTGCCCAAAATCTCCCAATGAGATACATAACATGACCAGGGTTCCTTATGCAAGTGCAGTTGGCAGTTTAATGTATGTAATTGTCTGTACCAGGCCAGATATTTCCCAAGTAGTGGGAGTGCTTAGTTAGTTTATGGATAATCTAGGAAGGCCGCATTGGGATGTTGTGAAGAGAGATTTTAGGTATTTGAAGGGTACTTCTGAGTACACCTTATGTTATCATGGTTAGTCTACTGGATCTCAAAGTTCAGTTAACATTTGTGGATATATGGATTTTGATTTGGCAGGGGACATTCACAGTAGAAGATTCACCAGTGGATATGTATTCACGTTGTTTGGTGGTGCAGTTAGCTAGATGAGAAAGCAACACATTATAGTCGCTTTATCCACTACTGAGGTTGAGTACATGGAAACAACTCATGCTTGCAAGGAAGCCATTTGGCTTAGAAGACTATGCTCAAATGTTGGTTTTGATGCAGGGAAGATTACAATCTGTTGTGATAGCTAGAGTGCCATATGTTTAGTGAAGAATCACACTTTCCATGTCAGAACAAAACATATTGATGTGTAGTACCACTTTGTCAATGATATGGCGGAGGATGGAAAGGTTAGTTTGGAAAATTTGATACTCTGGTGAATTTTGTTGATGCATTAATGAAGTTTGTGAGCATGCACAAGTTCAAATGGCATGCTAGTTCCATGGGCCTTGAGGCCTAAGGTGATATAGTGACTTCAAGCATTGATTGGGAGCTATTAAGTTCTTCGTCAAGTTGGAGAATGTTGAGAAAAAGGTGTCGCAAACTTACTGGTTAAGGCTCTCTGAAATCAGGAAAACACTTACAAGTTTTGTAGTTTTAGAGTTTGGGCTTCAGGCTTGTCGCTTACCAAATGCATGGTAAAATCCTTAGGATTTTTGTAGGTAATCGTGCATCAGCCTTCAGGCTTATCACTTACTAAATGTAGTTGAAAAAGTATTATAAAAGTTGAAGAGTGTTGGAAATCGGATTTCAAATTTTCGTCATATGCTTTACTAGTGTAGTCTTTGATATCGAGTATTGAGAAACCTTGAGTCCTGACCCACGAAAGGACTTCATTATCGGTCTTTATCACAATACCACAGGGTGCAGGTAAGAGGGGTGTGGGTTGGTGGTGTTACCTGCCATCTCGCAATGGTCTTTGTCAGCCTATGCAGGTGTGTGGGGCCATATCTCTACCCCACAACAGTCCACGAAATGGTTGGAAATAGGGCATGGGTTCTCCCACTGCCCCGTGTCAATCTAAAAGATAACTTGCGGAAGTGCAAGGAAAAATTAGTAACCCGCTATCTCACGAAGATCATTCTAAGTGGTTGTAGTGTTGCGGTGGTTAGACACAATGGTAGAAACGAACTGCAATCCTGCAACTAGTGAACAAAGGCTTTGTGGTATTGTGGTTAAGCCTAAGAATGATGGGTAAAGATGATTATGCTATTTGTGATTGTTCATCTATTATGGAAGTTGGAACGTCCATTTTTCTGAAACATTTGTGAAGTATGTATCGAATTTTGTAGTTGTAATGCCTAAAAATTTTACACTAAAAAAAATGTTAAGGGAAAAACACAAATTTCAAAATTTTAATTACAACACATGCCTAACTTGCAAAATTTCATTTCCAAGGCACACAATCAAGCCACAAGGTATGCCTATACATTATATCAATATTAACATATAAGAAAGAGCTTACACATTCCTAGTACTTAACACAAATCAAAATGCTCTCAAATGAGATCATAACCATATCTATTGCATGAACAAATTGAACTAAGGAATGATTTACCAATTCCCAAAACTATGACTTGACTTAACCATTCTATATGTGACTGTCTGAGAGCTTGATTTTAGGCTTCATTAAGGGTTACCAAACCAAATCCTTCTCTTGAGTGATACTTCCACTCCCTTTTAGAGGTGTGAACATGTACCTGCATCCAACTTAGCACATAGTAATAGTAGTTAGACATTCACATGAAATCCACATGCATCATAAATAATTTTCATTATAAAATATTTGCATCAACAAAGCATTTGAGTATTCACATTATAATGCATATTATTTTATTTCATCAATATAAACATAATTACTCCTTCAAAGCAATAACATATTAATACCTATTTCAGTATCTCTTTCATATATCAAATATATCAAAATATTGATTTACATTCATCATTATATTTACTTGTGAAGGTAAAAGTAACTTAGTAACAAAGAGATGGGGTGTAACATACTTCCCCCCTTATGAATCATTGTCCCCGATGATTTAAAATACTTTTAATGCATTATCATGAATTTTCAAATTAGGATTTTACTTTCCTTTTTCCAAATTAGACAGGAAATAAGTATATTCCCATTTAACCTTCTGTCATAACACAAGCCATATAATATTGTCATTCCCAGACCTTTCACCAAGTGATTGTGCTAACATATGAGAAGAACTTGTGTGCTTCACACATACTTTCTCTCTTAAATATTTTATTCACTATATCATATTTCCTCATATGTACATCGTAAGTACAATAATATATGTATCCTACATGAAACCTATACCATAGTGACTAGAAAACACATTCTCATTGGCTAATGAAATTATCCTTAGAGTAACCCATTTAGATAAGGATTGCCGATGCATTGTACACTACATCTTGGGTCCCATCCTTCCTTTTAGTATCTATGCCATTGGACAACATGGAAGTCGAGATCCTCCATCATTGAAAAACTTGTTGGAGTATGGATAGACACTAAGGGGGGGGTGAATCAGTGTTTGATAGAGAAACCTAAAGTTTAAACCTTTTAAATTTTGACAAAGACTTTTAGTTCAGATATCCTTCCTATTTATAATAGAGAAAAGTTACCACTTTGAGAGCATTCATGAAAAGAGGTAAACAAAGATATGACATCATTAACTCAGTTCATTTAGACAACTTATGCCAATATAATTTGTGTGAAATATCTTGCACTTTGCAAAAGATGTGACTAACATTGTTTAATGATCAGAGCATGATGACAAGACAGGTACAACTCATAAAATAGTGTGTACATGAAGACCAACATCATTAAATCCCTTTAAGACCACCAAATTTCAATGCAGCTTTAAGAGACATTACAACAGTTGTGCAACTAAATGACACATGATAAGCATTGAAACAACATAGTGCTTTAGTACATTGTGATAGATTGAAACAAAACAATCTTGAGCTATGAATCAATGAAAGAACATGTGAAGTGATAGACTAAATGCTTTTCACCACAACATGCAAAAAATGAGCTTTTAAACCAGTTTGTAACATATGATTGTGAAAATACTTGTAACATTAGAATACATTAACATTGCAGAAATAAGAATTGATAATAGACATTAATGCATCTGATAACTTATGAAAATCAGATAGACATGAAAAACAATCACACCAAGACTCATCACATAACACATTATGTGTCTTGAGTGGAAAAACCTCTTGGGGAATAAAAACCACTCAAAAAACTCTCTTTATTCACTTAGAGCACCAACTCTACAAAGTTCAGGAGCACCAACTCCACAAAGATCAAAAGCACCAACATCATAAGATACAGGAGCACCAACTCCTTTACAATGCAACACAATTACAATATTCTATCAAAACCCTAGAAGTGCAATATGCAATCCTACAATTTCAATAGAAGACTGTGCAAATTTTAATAAGCACATTGAAGAATGTTATATGAGAAAGACAACATCTTCCATAAATACAATAATCTAAGTATCAATATAAATAATTTCAATGCAATACAACTTATGTACAATATCTTTGAAACATCATATTCCTCTTTCAAATAACCCAAGAAATGCCAGAAATCCATCTTTTAAAGACACTGCAAAATAACCTCTGAAAGCAGTTTGTGTAACTGTAAACTCACTCAGGTTAGCACATTAACTTCGAAGTTAAATTTCTTACAGCCCGAGAATCATCTAGAAACCCTAAAGTGTTTTAATCATAATTACCAAAGATTAAGTCCTTATCAATAGTATTTCAAAACCAAAGTTTACTAAAATAATAGTACATATTTAATCAAAACCATTCTTAATAACTTCCCTTAACACAATGTCTTATATGCCATAAGCAACAATCTTTTTTTGTTCATTACCTGATTCTAGTGAAAGAAAAATTGAAAGTATGCCTTAAAAATCTAATAACTATGCAGCTGAAACTTCCACTGTCATTCCCTTGTCCAAACACCCACAGTCATTTAAACTCATGTTATTCCATACACCTGACCATTCTCATCCTAGCTCATATAGTGAGCTTATTTTACTATCTATAGAACTTGACTGAGAAGATTTTACTAGAAATATGCATTCACAAAATACCCATGGTGGGAGTTAGGGTTCTAGAATTTTGCACATTGAAATACAAAAATGACTATGTCCTATTTTTTCCTTTCCTTCAAGTCTTTCGAAGACTTTATCAAAAGTAATAATGCTTTGAAGTCCGGTATAACAAAAACACTATAATGCACATGATTGAACAAAACATCATAATGCTTTTGAGTATGATGACAAAGTCTTCTACCAAAAATGCCAACATACATTATTATTTCACAAAGACTATCGATGCCAAATCATAATCAATCATACACTGTCAATGCCAAATCAACAAGCATATGTCACAATAGTCGAAATCAACAAAGTCATAATCCCTTGCTCTTGTAAACTTTATTTCCAAAATAAGAATGTTTATGATGCCAATATCACATGACCACAATGTGACTTTATTCGAACCACAAAGTGACTTTATCCATGTTACATATACAATGAAAATTATCAAATAAGAATTAAAAAAAAACAAGCTGCCCAAATTCATGTGACTTTTTATGCTTTATGACACCATGAATCAAGTATTATCTCACTTATGTATCAAATATGTCTTGAAGACCCCCTTAAGAAATAATCAATGAAGAGAGTATATACAAGTGGCTTAAACTTGTAATCTACATTCCTATGCAAACTTCTTGTAAACTTGTATGTTTTGTGCAAACATAAGATGTGCCAGTCATATATCATTTGATCTGTCAGCCCAAGTGAAAAAATGCACAAATGTATAAACAAATGTATACCTCAAAAATGAATCTGCCAGTATATATGTTAGCTAAGATAAGTATGTCATTGTGCATAGTGCCTAAGATACCTGTTCAATAAGAAAATGTCATCATGTATACCATGTCAAACATCAACAACCATATACCTAATCTGTGATTTGAAATCATGAAAAGAATAAACCTGATTTGTAGCACCATGTCAAAATGATAAACACTGTCAACATCAATATGCATCATGTAACAACTAGAAACTGGAACTTCATGTGTGTGAAAGCCAAAATTTGAGCCATGTAACCAATTTTGTCATCAAGGACAAACTACAAACATAATAAACAACTAAAAGCTAACAAAACCTTCAAAATTTTAAGCTTGTATCAACAAGTTTTCCTTGATCCTTTGATTTACTATTTCATTTGACAACCTTTCTGACTAGGATTAGCCCTATTTCCTAGCTTATGTCAGCTTTATATAGGTTCAATCATTCTTCCTATATAATGGACCTAACCTTAATGATAGAAGTTTATCGCAATATAAGTGGTGTACCAATCCACCAAGATTTGGTTTATCCCATTTTCCTAACTAGCTAACTTAAAGTAATAATTTGAACATCATTCAATTGAATTTTCATAAGATGATCATGGTTTTTCACAAAACCTTATAATTACTTTCTTGTCCTCCTTTGAGATAACCTTCTCAAGAACATTAAGCAATTGCTCCACACCATATTGGTTACCTTGGTGAGTCTATCCACCTTAACATTATGTCAGTTCTATCAACATAAAAAGATCAAAACTATTATAATGATCTACCACTTCCTCACTAGAATCTCATGAGAGTATACAAGTCCCGCTGATGACATCCTGTCTTTATTCCCTAACATACTGGACAAAAATCCTACTCTATTTCCCTTCTATATTATAGTGGTTTCCCTTTAGTCAAATAAAATTTCATTCCAATGTCTTGAATATGACATCAATTACCTCATTTTGTTCCTTAATCTCCCAAAATTTTGGGTACATAGGTCTTTTCCTTGATTCATAATAATCCATCCTGACTAAGTGAGATATTCTTCCATGGACTTATGCCATATTTGACTCTCAAGTATAATGATTAGATGTTTTGTAGAGATAAACTCCTTCATCTTAGATCTTCCGTACCTTGGATTTATTTCATCCTTTGATCATTTCCAAAGTTGTAATTTGATTTTGAGCTCAATTTATTTCTCCTAATGAGCATTTATACGAGTTCGACTATAACAATTCTTGTTTAAATCATGTTAACTTGAAATTATCTTCCAAAAGATGTCAACAACTATAATTACCAATTGCATGTATGTTTCTTGATATCTCAAGACCATGAGTATTTAATTCTTCCATTTTCTCTTGCATAGGCAATATTCTTGATTGTCTTAATCAATATTTCATCTACCTTTTTCAAAACATTATTGATAATATCAAATTGATCTACCAAAATAATATGTACAACATTGTGTTGTGAATATTTCTCTCATTGGTTTATAAGCCCTGACCTTTTCACTATCTTTCACTATCAATTCCAATCTCTCCACCCTAGTGGTCATGGAGTGTATGACTTTGGTTGAATCATAACTCATGAAGAAGTCAAAATTTCTTTTGAACTGATAATACATCCTTAAAATTTGTATGGGGTATTTCATCTGAGTCCTTCTATTCTCCTTCTTCCCCCCTTAGTGTTTCCATGATATTTGAACTCTTAGCAACATTCACTTTCCTCAAAATGAATTGATTTATCATTCATTTTTGTTGACTACTTGTCTTTCTTTCCCTCTGTGGTATGCTTTGCGTATACTTTTTGTTTCCAATTAGATTCATCTTTGATCTCTAATCCCACATATTCATTAATTGGATGAGATCTAATGAATAAAAAACACTTTAAAACAAGTTAAGAGGTACTCTAGTATTTCATTCCAATTCTTTTTTCCATGTATACCAATATCCTTTTTGTGAAAGAATATCCTTATCCACCCAGTCTCTTTCGTTGATGTGTCTTTACCTTAGTGTATTGCTTCCTTAATAATTCTTTTGATTTGACACATAGTATCTCTCGATATGCAATTTCCTTTTGGAACTTCCAAACATGATTTTTGCTTTAGTTTACAGGTTTTTACTTCTTCCAAATGATTCTCTATCTGAGCCCTTGGTTTCTACAATAATCTTTCCAACTGATTTTGTCCCAATTCTGGGTAACTTTAGTTTCTCATAATCTTAGACACTCCAAAGTTGTTTATCTTCTTTCCCCCTTTTCAATTCGAATCTCCCAATTGATATTTCCTATTCTATTTGGTGGAATCATGTTAGCTTTTAATTATTTGAAATTTGTTTCTTTTTTTGTCCAAAACGGTCTCTAACCTTCATTCAAAAGTATCAAATTTCTCTCTTGACTCCAATTATCATTGCAAGATTTTAACCTTGTATTGAATTAGGTTTTCCATGGGTTTATCCAACCTCTCTAGATATTTTTGATTCACAAAATGTTGACTTCCTACTTTGACAAAACTTTCCAATTTATGATATCAATTAGTTCCCTTCCAATTAAGCATACTCATAGATTCATAATATCCCTACTTAATCCAAATTCCTTGAATCTTTGCATCTACTAGTTGCTATCAATAAGGGTTTATTTCATTTCTTCCTATCCCTTAGAATCATTTAAACAATTTTTTAGGGTGAAGGTACTCATTGGTAATCCTCCATAACCTTCCTACCAAACCTAGTTGCATAATCTTCCGCAATCCAAGGTGTATCATATTGAATTATTGGTTTAGGAGTTTTCAACTCCACGGATGATTCTTTCTTTATCCCAGACTTAATTTCAACTTCACTTTTTGTTTCCACTTTGTTCTTTTCCTCTTGCCATCTTGGCATGAGAATTTTTCAACTATTATCTTCTGATAAGATTTACTCATCAATTGCATAATGAGCTCATAGGTTTCAAAGCTGAACCTTGTAGCTCTGATACCATGTGTAACAACCCCATTGTTCTACTTAAAGAATTTTCCTAAGTTTTAACCTTAAGTAAATAAACTTAAGATACCAATCACATAGCAATAAAAATTATATTTTCAACATAAGATGATATGCTCATTTGATATAATAGTACTTCAACTTCCTCATTACATTCCATGATATATTTTTGATTGATTAAGCAAGGAAAGGGCCCTGACCCTTATAGAAGAACAACAGTCCAAAGACCAAAAACAAGACAAAATAACACAAAAAAGGAAGTAGAACAAAAATAGAACCACTTCCCTCACCCCAATCAACCAAAAAACATTAGCCTATACCCACCACATCAAACTTTATAAACCTATCAATAATCCATATGAGATATAACCAATTCATCATAACATCCATCCACAAAAGTAGGTTATAATAGCATAACCTTAAAAGAGTGTTCAACTACTAACCATAGTTCTTAAAAGAAATATAACTAGAAATATAACAATCCAGGCACCTAAAACCTATACCACCTAAACACCTTATAGAATAGCAAAAATAAAGAGGAACAAGAGCCAAGGATTAAGCATCCTCAATTAGGCTCCATTCCTTCACCTGATCTTCAATAGAATCTTCAAAATTATCTTTGAAGTTCTCCATCTTTCTAGAAAAATTGGCCTCATCTTCATTCGCCTTTTTCCTCTATTGTTTCTTTATTTTACCTTGTCTAGAGATAGTAGCCATGACAAATTTTTTCATAACTACATCCATGAACCTACACAAACTCTTCACCACACTTTCAAGTGCCTATAACCTGCTAGAATTATCATCCTTTTGCATCATTTTTTCCAACAATTCCATCCTTTCCTCCACCATTTGAATTCTAATAGTATCTAAACTTGACATGTTATCTTTTAAATCATCATTACCAGGGTTAGTAATCTCCATATCCTCTAGGTCATTAGTAACATCTCATTTTTCAACAGCCATATTAGTTTCCTTTTTAGCATCCTACGCATCCCCTTCCTACGGATCCCCTTCTTCCTCATCATGGCTAGAGTCTTCCACTTCCTTTGAATCCTCCTCCTCCTCCTTTGGAGACCCACCACTACCCAAGATATCTGAAACTTCCTCAGATGATGAAGCCTTTTCCTTCCTTACCATCTTCTTCCCCTTACTATCCAAAGACCCTTCAACATTCTTTTCTTTTGACCTTTTAGATTTTTTACTATTATCATACCCCATTGACACAACCAAAGCAAGATGAGTTGATCTTTGACCCACCAAAGTGGAACATTCAAGGTTGTTTTCATTGTCATCAGGTATCGTTATAGTGTTAGGGTCAACCCCCAACTCATGAATCAACATTTTTCTCTTCTTGTTCACAACAGAAAGAATAGGAGTAGCACTACATTTCCAGATATGTTACAATATTTCCAAAGTAATGATTTCATAAACGAGATACTATTCAAATTTTCTATCTTCCATAGATATAGATACACAATACATACATAGCTCATTTGAGCTTCCTTCAACAATAGATGGACAATGATCCAGGAAGATTCCCTCAAACCTTGGCCATAGAATTTAGAGGGGAAGAATCAATCAAGCACTTTTCCACCAACCATAGACTTTTATGCAATCCTCACACATCTACCACATATGGTAAGATGGACCTCCCTTCAACAAAGAAATTAGTTTGATAACCTCATAACTATGGCCTATCTGAGCTCAATGTTGTTCCCTACATAACTAGAACTTGTATACATCCTACTACTATGGCAATCCTGAACTAGCATGCATAAAAGGAACATAGTGAAGTTGATAGTGTAACCAGTGGCAAATTACACTAATTTGGCCAAGTAACATATATAAAAAGTCATCCTAAATCACATACACTTCCCTAGCTTGATTTGTCTCAAGATCATTTATACACTATGCATAGGCAATTCCTTCATGAGGTAATTTTTAACCCTAGGAACAACCTATTCCCCTTTAACTTACAATGCTACTTCTACTAGATATTTCTCATGCATAAGCTAACCCTTCATTGTATTCTCTAATCCCAAGAATAACCTATGAGATCTCATGGCTCTAACTTTATAAATAACTTCGTATTTATAACCTCATAATGTAAAGTATAGCTACATAAGCTTCAACCTATCATAAATGCTCATCAGTGAATGACTCCATTTAGGAATATATAACAACCATATATGATTCTCATCAAAAGTATTTAATCTCATCAATGAATGACCTTAGCTCAAAGGTATGACTTCAACAATAAATTTTAATCAAAAGGACAATCACATCAATAAGTGACTCATTCAAAAGTATAGTCTCAATAGTAAAAGACTATCCAAGGGTATAGTCTCAACAATAAAAGACTATCCAAAAAGTAGATTTTCATTAATAAAAAGACTTCACATCAAGAGTGTAAAACAACCAATTAAGTAACAATTTCAACTCAATAGGGTAATCCCACCTACGGCTTTGATCAAATAGTAATTCACAAAATCAAGTGATCAACTTAATCACATAGGTTAACCTCAACCTTGGTTCACCCTAATCCCAGGGTAGAATCAATAATCAATTATCAGTCTGATCATGTAGGTTATTCTAAACCTAGGATTTCAAACAAAGATCAAATAAACAACCCAACTAAGTAGGTTAATATCAACGTAGGGATTCCAATCAAAAGTAAAGAAATGATTAATTGATCATTAAAGTATGGATTAACAATATGACGTCTTATCCTATCATATCTTTTATACAATCATTGTTGTTGTATTGCTTAACCTTATCAATCCCAAGGTTTTCTAGCATTATAAGCTAACAATGTCAAGTCACTTCATGACATCAATACATTTCACGTTCTTTATACGTGTAGTATAGACTATCTATGTATCAAATAACTTTGTATTAAATAACCTCTTAAGCTATTCATACTACATCAATCCTAGTGTATAATACTATTGATAACATCCACTCCCTATTATGGAGTATGTACAAACACTCATAAGCAAATCACAATAACAAGATTCTTTTCCTTTCCAATATGCAACTATAATATTTTCTCTATTCTAGAAATCTAATGCATCTCCCAAACAATACATTCAAGACACTCAATCTTTCCAAAAAAAATAAAACATAAAGAGAGTAGAATCTCATGCCTATTATATGCTATACTTCAATTGACTAACTAGTTCCTTAGCCAAGCCCACTCTAAAATCAGCTTTGTAACTCTTTCCTCTTCTCAATTCCTCTTCTCACAATATTTCTCTCACTATATGACTTTCCACACAAAAAAACACTCAACTTAGAACAAGAATATCATAGATAAAAATCAGTAGATTGCAAATGAATGCACATGTCAAATGAGGAAATCCCCTCCTCTATTTATACAAAAACATGAGCCTTTGCTACCTACAACAAGCTACTCAAAATGACACTTCCCAGCTCTCTAAATTGACTTAGCAACCTAAAAAGAAAGGTGGAAACATAAGTTGATGTTAATCAAACACATACACAACCTTAGAAGTGAGTCAAATCCCTCCTAAAGACAACAAAAGAGTTACTTAGAAATGCAAGGTAATGGTCTCCTACAAGTCCACTTAATTGGACAACTGCATATTTGACCATTTCATATTGCACATGCTTACTAATTGGAAATTGATTTATAGGTTAAAGACTTCTATTTGAGTTACACATTCATAATTCATCACCACCAATTCACCATGTTTCCTATCTTTTGGTTCATTATTTTCTCAAAAGAATAAGTCAACATTCTTATCTCCTATGTTTTAAAGATTTTGATTCATTCTTGATTATATATTCAACACATATTATATGTATCGATTTCATTTATGTGTTTATGGTGCTATCTATCTACTTTACTCAACAAATGGAAATCTTATCTTTCCATCTTAAATTACACAAATTTTATTTGTTGTGTTTTATTCATAATTATTTGCTACATTTATCTTACCATGCTCAACGCATTAAAAGCAATGTTCAAATGCACAAGATTTATATAATTCATGTGCTATGTATTATTGAATCACCATATACACTTTAATTCGATCAATTAATAACATATATATACTTGTGTATGTATGTGTGTATATATATATATATATATATTCATTCAACAAGCTCATTAATAAACCATTCGATATTTGAATGCATATCCATGCTATCATTTTATAAAAAATTAACATTATATGTATATACCTATATACACATATACATATACATACATATATAGATATACTTGTATGGGTGTTCCATCACATCAACATATACATGTATGTTTATATGTGTATATATATGCATATATCACATATATACATTTACTTATATAATCCAACACATGTATGGCTAACTCATCGATAAATATGTCCAAATATGCATGTGGTGTATATATAAATATATATATATATATACATGTATCATTGTCCATTTCATACCCTCATGCCCATGAGCAATCCATCCATGAGAATGCATAGGTGTGTTTACCTATGTATACTCATGTACGTATTAACTCATGTGTATGGGTTTATTGTCAACATGTACATGTATACGTATATATGCATTCCATGTGTATATATCTCATTGATAAAAAGAACATATAAGAAGGAGCTTACACATTTCTAGTACTGAACACAAATAAAAACACTCTCAAATGAGATCATAACCCTATCTATTACATTAACAAACTAAACTAAGGAATGACTTGACTTGACCATTCTATATGTGACTATGTGAGAGCTTAGTTTCATCAAGGGTTACCAGATGAAATCCTTCTCCTAAGTGATACTTCCTTTCCCTTTTGGAGGCGTGAACTTGCACCTGCATCCAACTTAGCACATGGTAACCATAGTCAGACGTTCACATGAAATCCACATGCATCATAAATCATTTACATTATATAAAATTTTCATCAACAAAGCATTTGAATATTCCAATTGCAATGCATATTCTTTTATTTCATTAGTATAAACATAATTAATCCTTCAAAGAAATAATTTATTAATACCTATTTCAGATATCTTCCATATATCAAATATATCAAAACCTTGATTTACATTCATCATTCTATTTACCTGTGAAGGTAAAAGTAACTTAGTAACAAGGAGATGGGGTGTAAAACCTAAAACATACTTGTTATAGTGATTTTTAAAATTATGTGAGGTACACAAAGAACATATAATATCAATTAAATATATAATGCTTTTCAATAAAATTACCTATGAATTATAGTAAAATATATTAAATAATAAATATATAGATCTTAATATCATCTATCCTCAAAATTCTCAAAGGACTCTTCATTCCCATTTAGTTTTAACTATTTTTAATAAGTTGGAACATAAAATTCCAATTTTATTTAGAGATTTCCTCACAAGCTACACAAATAATGAGAGGGCATTTTGTATGGTAAACTATTTCAAAGACAAAATATCTTCTCAATTTTATTCTACGAGAGGAATATATGCATAAACAGCTTCCCACACATAAATATTTGCATAATGTAATGGGAGAATAATCATTATTTGAATCTTTTTTTTTTTAAATCCACTCAAATTGTTTTAAGAAACATGTGAACACATCGACACTGTCTTATACACAAATCTGTACCAAGATTCCACTATAGGACCCTAGTGTTAGTGTCTATATATTTTATAATTCATGTATTATTTTTATTTTTTGTGTGATGTATAGTTCTTTTGATGTATTATATCCCTAATCACGATGTCAACTAAAAAGGTAGTTCGATTATGTGGGAAACAATGTAATTTTTAAAAAAATTCAACTTCTATAATAAATTATTAAATTTAGAATTAAAATATGTGGTTGGAACCATAAATTTAGGGTTCTTTTATATGAATATTTTAGACTTACCCCTCAATGAAATTTGTCAAGTGGCTTAACATGTGTCACATTCTTGGAGGGTTAGTTAGTTGTCTACTCCTACCTTCCTCCCTACTCCTTTTCCTACTTATACAAGGAGCCTCATTGTACATTTCACATTACTATAATACACTTATGAATAGTGTTGACATATCTATTTAAGACAATTGTTTATTTTGTCTCAAATAGTATTTCCTAAAATTAGATAATACATTTTACTCATTAAACTTGACAATATTACTTTTATTTCTAGCTATAGGTCAACTGAAGAGGAAATTTGAATTTAAGGAACAAAGGAAACAATACCAAAGAGAATATTGGAAATGATACAGGGAGAAAATGACAGATGTAGAAAGGGATGAAGAAAAAAGAAAAAGGAATGAAGCAAATATAGCAAGAAATGCAAGACGAAGATTAGAAGCAACAATAGAACAATTAGATGTAGAAAGAAGACATGAAGAAAGTACAGACACCAAATCCAAATGGATTACTTATCGTTGATTTCAAAAAAATGCAACTGGTATTTCATAATCACTTAGAGTCCTACCATTCACCAACAATTTTTTATGTTTGTGAAGAAAGTTACATTGGAACCAAAGTTGTTTGCACTTTAGAAGGTACTATTTGCACAAGATCAAAACAAGAGAGAGGAATAAACATATTCTTAACTATAAATAATATGAATCTTGGACCCCAACTAGTTGAATTGACAAACTTGAAACCTCACACAAGTAGAAAAAAATGTTGATTGCACATGTAAGTCCGATTTTACAAGTTACACATGCAAGAGGTGGTCAATAAAAATATAGAGGTGCATGTAGTGTCCCTCCGGTTTGGTCATCTTTGGTTTCCAAGTAAGTTTGTTTTCCGGTGTACTTAGTGGTTTTGTTTAAAATGATTAATTAAAATTAAGAATTATTTCACTATGCATGAATTTGAGTACCTTTAGAAAACAAACTAAGTGTGAGACCACTCCTCATCAGGTCCACATAAGATGATCGATTATGAGAATATAGTTAGTCGCTTGAATACTTACGTACCCTATCATTACGAATTGATTTTAGGAATCCATAATAATTTATTCATATTTTAGGTATTAGGAAATTACGAAGTAATATGTTTGAGATGACTAATTGTTTTTTAGTTGATTCCAATTCGTCTTGATAATTTAGTTGATTCCTATAGCTAAGAATTTTAACTCTAAAATTCTAATACATGTTCTAGTTAAAAATAATAATAAAATAAATAATTACAACAATACCATTGTTTGATTTTAGAAGTAAATTGTATATCTAATTCTTGAAATTCCCTACATAATGAATAAATAAATAAATAAATAAAAGATAAATAAAATAAATATATTATTGTTTATTCATTTACTTAGTAATTTATTAAGTAAATGATAAGTAAGAATAAACATATATTTATATTTAATTTATATAATAACTAAACTTATGGAGGCAGCTTAAGATTTACACCTGTCCCTCGACTATCCTTCCAAGATCCATGTGTCTTGTCTAGCATCCTCTTCCTGCCAGCAGTGCACGTGTCTTGTGAAAGCGTTCCCATTCTGCATGCTTTTCTTGGGAAGGCATAACACTTGATGAGGGGAAGGAAAACAAGGGAGGGCAGGGGGAACATGTCACGTCTCGGATACCCATCGACGGGGAGAGGATGAAGACACGAATAGAGGAATTTGGTCGGGTGCGCCTCATTTTGTGCAGACTCTGAGGTAAGTTTCTTGTTCTTACATTGCTTGAAAGTTTCTAAAGCCTTGTTCATACTGTCGTCCCCTGCAATAATTGCATTCCTTGAGATCACATTTCTTTGTGTCATGCTGTCAAAAGACTCACGAACTTTGTCTAGACTTGGCACCTTACATACATGTTTACCAGGGCCATTGCAACTGCATCATCTGACAAATGCCCCTATCCTTCTTGCTTTGTTCGATGACCATAACCCATCTCAAAGCTTTCATTTAGCACACAGGCAGGGAGGATGCTAGCAAAGGACGTGGAGTCTGGATTATTCTGAAAATTGCATTTGCTTGAAAGTTTCTAAAGCCTTATTAGTAAATCCATCTCTTGTACCTACGCCCCCTGCAGCCAATCTTCTTGCAGTCTCTTCATTCTTTTTCCATGCAAACTAAGCTCAGTGTTGTCGGCCCTGCTATTCTGTAGTCATCTCCTGATTTTCAGATCGTAAGGTTGCCTTGGAGATGCTGTTTCCCCTCCATTTACCTCAGACTTGGGTTTTGTTTCACTTCCCCATTTCCATCATCGTCATTAAATGAGTATGCAACATCAACGTATACTTTGGAGCTAACCCCAGTTGCATTTTCAAACCCTCTATCCTTAACAACCACCGTGTCTGCAAGGAGCAATGAATAATTCTGTGTTTTGGAGTTACCAGTCTGCCACTGCAAATTTTGAAACCCAAGCGATACATTAAAATTCATTTTGTGCATATCTTGCAATCATTGCATCCCTTAAGATCACATTTCTTTGGTATATTGTAATTTAGCTTTCATGTCATTGAAGAATTTATTATCAACGTTGAAAAACAATAGGAGCTGATAGAGAAGAATAGTCTGCAGAATTAAACTGTGTTTTTTCTTCATTTTTATATTTGGTGCAGAAAATTCCAAAATGGTGGTTCTGGTATTACTGAATATGCCATGTTTCATGGACTGTGTATGGTCTAATTGCCTCACAGAATGGAGATGTCACAGACCAATTACAAGTGACTGGGGAAGGTTCCAAACCACTAAATCAGTTTGTGGAGGATTATTTTGGATACAAGCATGATTTCTTAGGTAGAGTCGCTGTAATTTGGATACAAGCATGATTTCTTAGGTAGAGTCACTGTAGTCTGGATACAAGCATGATTCGTTGTAGCATGATACAAAAAAAAAATCTCTACACAAATTTTTACCAAAAACATTCCAACTCATTCCCTTGGACTATGGAAATTTCATGTCTTTAATTCGACATTTATCTAGTACTATCACTGGTTTTGTGGGGAAAGCAATGCTCTCAAATTTTGGAAAAGTGACAGATGTGGGGATTAATCTAAAAGGAAAAATTATGCAATTCTCATATTTCCGATTATGGAGGTTAATTGGGTATCAAATTGGAAAGAAACTGCCTGCACCGTGCTTTTTCTTCTTCTAGTCAGAAAAACTTGTAGGTTCCATTTCCATCTACCCAATTTTTTGTTTCTTAATAAATGTGCTATGCATTCATGACACTTTTTAATCTACTGCACACTCTTTGCAATGGTGTTGAGTTGGTATCTCAGATACATATGAGAAGTGTGAACATGATATTGAATAAGAAATAATATCCTAAGATCAATGTTGGCATTTTCATTATATCTTGTTGTATTAGTAGAACATAGGATAATAAGGTAGATAAAAGCAGGGATTGTGAAGTTGTTTCGATAACCCTTTTAAAGGTAGTAATGGATTGGATGATTTATTCTTATATGTTGATTTCATGATTTTGTTGGTATTATGTGTTGCATGTTCACTTTGTTTACCCATTTATTTGTGTTTGGTGTTGGGATAATTCTAAAACATGCTTCTTTAATTTCTTTAATTTTTTTTTTTTTTTTAAATGCTTTCTTGTTGAGTGAAAAGATAAAACGTGATGAAGAATTAAATGTTCTTGAAATTTACCATTTTGATTGTGTTGCAAACTGAAAGGTTGAATTTTATGTTCTCATCATTGATTTTATTCTCCATTGAGTTATCTTTTGTTTGACAAGTTATAGTCCAAGCCATGATGTGAGTTTATTTGGGAACCCAAGTATTTGTGTACTTTTCAGTTGGGAGTATATGAATATTATATGAATATTGGTGTTATAGTATCCCTTGCTTTTCCCTTTGTACGCCTCTGGAAGCAATTACCTTGTAAATGGTCGTTGAGATGGTTGTATGTCATGTTTTGGTTGACCTTGTGGTTTGGTCATATGATCATCCTGCTTGTCTGTCTTAGTCGTGGGGCCTTTTTTTGTCATCTCTTATCATGGGGGGTGGACCTTTAGGTCCACATGGTCAAGTGGAACATGCTATGCACCCCATTGGGTCCCCAGTTTGAGTTCATGCTGATGCTGTCGATCCAAGACTCTACCTCAGCTCTATTGTACCATGTTCAATTATGTAACATTCTTGTATTAATATATCTTTTCCTCTACACGACAAGATGTAAGGTTAAAGATGTAAGGTACTCCTGAAGTGATGTAATCTACTCCTGAAATGGCTGTAATGTATTACTTTACCTTTGTAAACCTTATGTGATAGTTGTTATTTGATGTGTTGTATCTATGGAAATATGCTCCACAATTGTACTAGTGATCTATGAATTGAATTGTAATAGAATGATGTACAATTTTCCTCTCTATTGTTTATGGATGATTGGATGTTATCGTAATGTAATATTGGTTGTTTAATTGCTTTTGTTTGACAAAACTCTATGAATCGTAATGACCGTTTCGTGTACCCCAGAGGACGTGAATGACTTTGTAAATGTATAATTTCTTTTCATGTAATGAATGTACAAATTTTATCTTACACAATGTTTCCCTTTCAAAAAAAAAATAGTGTGGTATTTTGTTGTCCTCCGGGGTTCACATGGCGGGGTGTTACAGTGCACGATAAGCTTTCCACAACATATTGAAAAAATATCAAATATATTACCACATTGTATTAAATATTTTCCAATCATTATAGTCTGAAGGAAAAATCAATGTGGCACATGTCACCACTTCACGATGAACAAGAACCATGCTTATACAACACTCAAGTACAAAATATTCCATAATTTTCTTACTCATATGTCACAATCGATGTAAATTCTCTTGACACTTTACTTGAAATTTAGATCAAAATATTTTTGAACTTAGGACTATGCGTATTAAATTTCAATAAGATACAAACGATATAGCTTATGTTACACCAATGATAGAGCATAATGAAGGTAATATACATGAATATACTAAATAGATAGTTTCTTGGCCACCTAGTGCAAAAAAAAGAGATGGACTTGATTCGTGCATGGATGAACAACCCAAACATAGATCTTTAATGGCATTAATTGACTAGCCAACAATTGGTGAATCTCTAATAAATGAATATGTTACATTAGGATTGCTTGATATGGAATTCCCAACATTATTTCCAAATGGTATATGGCATTAATTGACTAGCCAACAATTGGTGAATCTCTAATAAATGAATATGTTAAATTTGGTGAATCTCTAATAAATGAATATGTTAAATTAGGATTGCTTGATATGGAATTCCCAACATTATTTCCAAATGGTATATGTGATTGGATAGAACCATGAATCAGGAAAGTAAAGCTACATGAATATGTGAAGGACCTATGTTCTTATATCGACAATAGATTCAGTAAAAATTCAATATATTTTGATATTATTTGGAAAATATGATAATGAGACATCATGCACAAACATCAAATATAGTTTTTATGAAAATAAATCTCCATGAGATGTCTATCACAATAGACGAGCTTTGTGAACATATGCAAAATATGCCACAGTCACAACTTGTTGATAGATGTATATGGTTCAGAACTTCTTTAAGGGGTATACGATCATATTGGACAAAATGTTGTGCATAATTGACAAACATATTGCATTAGATTGGTACACCCACCAATTTCTTTACATTGAGTGCAATTGATTTGTATTGGATAAAATTACATCCATTAATATTAGAAACATCGCTGACAATTCCAAGAGAAGCACAACTTTGGAGAAAATAAAATGTGATTGAATACCCACATATAGTTGCACAATACATGCACATACGACACTCTCAATTTAGAAAAGAAATCATTCAAAAAGGAATGAATGTTCAAGACTATCCGTGCAGATATGAGTGGCAACATAGAGGGTCAACTCATGTACATGGACTTTTATGGATAAATGGAGCACCAAACATGGATACTATTGATTAGTCAAATGAAGAACAAAAAATTATTGTTGAAAAACATTTCGACTTGATTGTTCATGCATGGAATCCAAGACATGATACACATAAATGAAATATATAAGAAGAAAAATAAATTTTGCATATCATTACCACAATTATAGTTGTTTTTGCATTCCAACAAATACAATAAATTAATCGATTGTAATTAATATTGCAGGGATTTAAAAAATTGTACTATGAATCCATGTCTTAAAAACACAAGACAACTTGTACAAAAATATGTTCAAAAGGACTACGAGGAGATAAAAAACATAGTACAAAGACATACAATGTGTAGAGAGGGTGCATGTCTATCAAAAAAAGGACAAATGGTTTGCAGATAATCATTTCTACAAACATGATTCAATTTATTGTGTAACAAATGTACTTCTCTAATAAATTAATTAATTATAAATTTATGTTAATGATATAAATTATAGGTAAAATAATCCATGGCCATTAAATTTTCAAGGAGAGCAAAATATATGAAGATATAGACACTAGTGAAAAAAAATTGACCTTGCTAGAAATGATGATACTTAATTCACACAATCGCTACATTTTACAACTAAGGAGAGAAAATATAGATTGGAAACCTATTCTCTCAAAACATGTTGTCATTAAATATATTGCTACTTGTATGCAGCCAAATCAAAGAAAAGCTTCGAAACATACCAACAAATGTTAATCTATCTAGCACACATAGAAAATCCAAATGATCTAGCTGCAAAAGCTTATAGAAAACTACATATTGAAAAAATAATAGAAAGAGATATTGGATCTAAAGAAACAAGCCATATGTTATTAGAACTTCCATTAGTTGGAAGTAGTAGAAGATTTATCAATCTAAATGTATCAACTAAGGTTTTCAAATGTGTATTGTTGCATGTTGAGAATAACAATGAAAAACAAACAATATCTTTCATTGTTGCATACGAAATAGGCCTACTAGTATGGAATCTATCTCATTAATTGATGTGGCAAAACCATGGATATATAATCCTAATCCAAAAGTTATAGAAAACAAATGGAATTCAAGAAAAACAACTATTATGACAATATTTCCTATATTTCTAGCTATTCCTATACATTACTCAAAAAAATGGTTTGAATTTTGCTTCTCAGAACTATACTCTATAAACTATTTCATGATATTCAAAGATATTATTGGTCATAACAATGATGCAATGAGGGGTAGTGGCAAAACAATCTTGGAAGTTCCTCTATGTGGAGATCTTCAAGTGAAAAGTATGTTAATTGCTTGTTTTACATGTATTTTACTCATGAATAAGGGAATTTTGTTTAGTAGATTTTCATATTGGTTTAGCTTTAACAAAATTTTGATTGGGCAATGAGGTACTTTAGATCTATGACCCTTTCTTAGCCCAAGTGTTGGGAAATATTTGAGATTTACTACCAAGGAAAATTCAATATTTGAGTATTCCATTCAGAGTAGATATTGCATTACTCTCCAGGATAAAGGCCAACTTCGAAACATCAATAATACCCACAAACTTATCTATTTCATAAGGAGACATTTTAGCTTTAGTTGTTTGTGATTTCGGTGTTGGACTTGTCATTGCACCAAAAAATTGACCTATCAATTCCCGATACAAGCTTCAATTAAGAACCATGGGAGGTGGTTAGACCATGTCACAAACACAAGCGCTAGTGCTGCAAGGAAGACCAAGGTTCACACCTTGCAACGATCCCCCCCAGCACAAGCGAGAGGTTTGAACCTGTGACTAGCTCTGATACCAATTGTTGGACTTGTCATTGCACCAAAACACCGACTTGTCAATTCCCGATACAAGCTTCGGTTAAAAACCACAGGAGGTGGTTAGACCATGTCACAAACCCAAGCGCTAGTGCTGCAAGGAAGACCAAGAGTCACACCTTGCAACATTCGATGCTTTGAATTTTAAAAAAAATATAAATATATAAAAAAATAGTGACTTATAAGTATAAATAATGATTTATTGAAGTAATTTCATTTACTTGATTTAATTAATAAATTAATCAAATTTAATAAAACTATATTTATATAAATTTTCTATAAATGAATTGAAGAAAACGATATATAGTATATACTTGATATAGTTAAGAAAAATTAACCCTATATATTATTTATTTATAAGATCCAATTTTGTTTCAATCATAATAATAATATATCACCACTATGATCTACTTTTCTCACTATGCATTTACATAAAAATAGGATGATAAATCTTGACATGAATGGACATTCAAATGTGAATAACTATTTAGGTATGGATTAGTTTAACTGTACATGCAAACAAAAGAATATATGTTGAACTTAGCCAAAGTCTTATAGCTCTAAAAATTATCTATCAAATTAATCCTAAAACATGATAACGCAGCTAAGGTATATTTTCTTTGCATCCATGTTTTTGTTTTCTAAGCACCTCTTTTATCATCTAATTGAATGGAAGAAGTTAAGCTTTGTTAATATTCTATTTTTAAGGTGGAATGCATTACAAAACAATCAAGGCTTGGAAGTGTATCAACTATTTTTTTGTTTGTGCAAGCTTAATTTTTGTTTTAATTATTTAACTTCCACATTTTTAATTGTTATATCCCTTTTCAATTTACTTGTGTTGAATTTCCTTAAGAAGTTTTCTACTGGGTTTCAAAAGAGAAAAAAGAAGAGGCGTAAGTTAGCTAAAATGCAATAAGAAAGGAAAGAAAAGAAGAAACACATTTCAAAATGAAAAAAAAAAAATCTCAAACCATTAACTTAACTTTTTGTTTGTGATTTGATATCCCCTCAATGGATTAATCTTCATATTATGCATTATTGTCACAAGATTCTCTTGAAAAAAGTGTACCACACTACACATGCCATTTGTTCTCAAATGCTTGAAGTGAGTATGTACTTGGGTGGATATGTAGACATCAGAGGATGCAACGACATGCTGCTTTAAGCATGTCAATCCATTCATGCATGCTTGCAATGAGTCTGCACTTTTTTGTGAGGTTAAAATATTTGAGGGAAAAGAATTGCACCATATTGAGTACACCAATGCATTCCCACAAGCTTGAAAACACCTCCATTAATGTGGTGCAATTTTTTTCCATAGACATGCACCACCCTTGAGTGTCTATATGTAGTTAAGAACCATATTTGTTATCAAGAAAGTACTTCCTACTCCTAAAAGAAAAATATGGCCAATTTTATCACTAACACATAAAATATTTCTACCCAAATTGTATTTGAAATTTGAAATATTTTCCCCCTAGCTTTTAATCAAGTACGGGTCCACTTTTGATCAACATTTAGTTATTTTTTTATTTACATTTGGACTATTTATAATCACAATTGACTTCACAACTATTGGACTATGCACAACTACCAACCCCTCTCCCCTATCAACTAAAATATTTCTACCCAAATTGCATTTGAAACTTGAAATATTTGCCTCTATCTTTTAATCAAAAAAATTTCTTACAAGATAAAATATAAATTACATTGACCAAAGTTTGCACAAGACTAGCTTGATTAGGCTTTTACATGTTCACCAAGGCATCCATGACATCCATCTTGAGAACCACTTGAAATTTCTATCAACTAAATAATAGAACAAATCCTTCGGCATCAATGATATCAATGCGCATAAACTCCCACCTTTATCACCTTTTTTCATTCAAATTTCACAGTAGAATGAATATCGATATATCATTAGCACACACTTTTCTTGTGATGATGAAATCAGGTGATAAGAAAATGGGGTTTACATAGTGTTGTGTGGTCTCAAAACATGCCCCAAGACTGAAAAGACTTGGGGACCCAAGTGAAAAAAATATAACTCTTATGGCAGGAGCTAGAAAATTAGAAGATCATCGGAAGTGAAAAGAGAAAATATTTGATAATAAAAGTACTTCGTAAGGTAAGTGTTTCGGGCACCAGGTACCTAGTACCTGAAACATTCAAAAGGAAAAAGGTAATATAAGTTCAAATGAAAGGCTCCAGACTGGTATGAAATGGTTCGATATGAAGTGGTATGGTATGAAGCGTTCTAGTATAATGGAGTTTCAGTATAACCAAGGTCTGAGAAAGTAAGTGGGTAAAGTTGAATACCAAGTACCAGGTACCGAGATGCAATGTGATGAAAAATGTTAAAATTTTCAATTTATCTAATGATCCCAGTGATCCGGTATATATGTGTATAGGATTCATGACATGCTTTTTGAAAAGCATGTTGATTATGAGATTTTTGTAATAACTGTTACCAGATTTTCACTCATAGGCTCAATTAGCTAGAATTTATTGATTTTAAATTGAGAAAATGAGGTACATTTTATTAACTTTCTTAGATTACATTCAAATGTATAAATGAAACAATCTAGGAAAGATTACAATTATAGATCATTGCATTCATACACATGAATGTAACAAAAGAAAGATTCTGATCTTTTTTGAAAAGAGTAATCTTTATTGAATGTATATGTGTACATTATCTCACACAAGCCGTGAGATTGACTTAACTTATTCAATACAAATTATAAAAAATATATACATGAATAAGTAAGTAAAAGAAATGAATGTGCATAGAAGGACGGTAACCAACCATTGCCTATGAATGATTGGTTTTGATGTGTCTTCTTGTCCTGCTCTTGTCCTAAGCTTCATCTCTCCCTTCTAGCTCCAAACCACTTCTATTCCTGCATGTGACAGTAATAATGGTTTTAGAGCATGCTCTAAGCAATGACTAATTACAAACATTGTATACACAATCACCCTATGCATGTATAAATTGATCATTATGTGCATTAAATAAGCTATGTGTGCATTTTAGGTGTCCCAGAAAACCATTGGAGTCATCAAACACACCTAAAATATACATGTTTTTTCTAATGTTTTTGCTTCATGTGTAGCTACAGATGTAATCATGTCTTTGTCTCCATCAAATTGCATCATGTGGGGTTAAATGTGGCTCCCACAAGGGTTGAGCTCAATGTGCTATCATTTTGCATTTAAAAGGATAATCTTGTTAAGTATTTCATGACATTGTGATGCAATCAAGGATGAATTCATCATTCATAGCAGTAAGTGTAGTAACATGGATAATGGCTATCAATCAAGGCATTCAAGTGTTTAGTAATAAGGTATTTACAGTGTCAGTGATGTGGTTGGGAACTAATGAATCAATAGAAGAACAAGTACCTAGGAGCACAAGTACAAAAACCATACCCTCTGCTCTGGGAGTGAGTTCTTCATTGAATGGTAAATCCATTTCTGTGGAACCTTCTTCATAAGCTTGGAAACATGGGTTTCAAGCATAAGGGATTGAATGACCAATTTTTCAAAAGGAACAACTATTATATTAAAAATATTATTCATATATGTTGTGGTGCACTTGAATGAGATCAAGTTCTTGAGGGATTTCAAGAGTTGAGTTTCCCTAAAACAAAAATGAACAAAAATGTGCATATAACTAATGAAGAGAAAACATGAGGTTGCAGCCTTTAGTGGTGTCATAGGGGAAAAATCAAGTTCTCAAGGTGAATAGGAAGCCTATGTTTGCAAGAAATGAATGCAAGAATTCTTGATACAAGACTTGAGGAAAATGAGAACTGGTGCAATATCAAGGCAATGAAGTCTATTAAATGGATAGTCACCATGCAAATTCACATCATGAAAACTTTCAAGGACGCACATATTATTAGACACAGTTTAAAATCATCAAAAAAGAGTTCAATAACTATAAATAGAAGAATAGATTAATTGTTTACAATAACAAAAGATTCAAAGGGTCTAGTCTCTCATGTATTCTATTTGTTATAGTTTCAATAGCAAGTGGTTCCTTTATAGGTACTTATATTAAAAGCAGAATTTGATGTGCATATGGTTATTATAGAGGCTTGTTCGAAGGAAATAAAAAAAATCAAATTAGTTAAGCAGATCAATGGTATATTTATCATTTTCTTTTGCTTCAAGCAGGTGCCAAGAGAAATCTATGAATATGGGAGCTTATAATTTTATTACACCTTATTTTTCTAACTGTTTTGAGAGTTCTAGATCAAGGTATACTTGCAGATTTTGAGTATGTTGTTTGTGCTCCATCATCTACTATGGCAACCAGGTTTAGTCATGATTCATAAATAACTTTGAGACAACAATGCAATGTAAATGAAAAGAATAAGACACAACCAAATCCTCAGCAAGAATTTTTACAAAGGTCAAGAGTAAAGAAAGAGAATGCATGGAAAGAATAGAAAAATAACATGAGTGAATGATAGAATTGTTGAGTATCTACAATGAGCATGGTCGTAGCCTATAAATGTAAATTTATTTTTTTCTAGAATTTAAATTATGAGTCAATGAGTATCTAAGACCTTATATCCCATAGCCTTGGCTCTTTACAATTCTCATAAATACCAAAGGAGGCGTAGTAAAAAATGACCAATGTTTAATAGAGAAGCCATGAGCTTCACAAATGGCCATAGTTTTTGTGAAACTAGAAAATAAAAATTTCATTATAAATATAGCACAAAAAGCTTCAAAAAATCGAACACAAGGAGCTTGAAAGGAAATTTATTGTTCAAGTTGGGAGAAGCTTAGCAAGCACAATCTCAATTTGTAGATGATCCATGTGATTCACTTTTTCAGAGATCTTTGTCCAGCTCCAGATTAAACCCTATGGTGGTGCCCTCATGAGTCTAGAGAGAAACAAGTTCAAAATGGAGGATAAGTGACTACCATTTGATTTAGATTTAGGGTTTGAAACCCTAAAAGTGTTGATGAAGTTTTAGGAATTTTTTCCTAAGTATTAAAATGCATATAAAAGGTATTGTGCCCACTGGCTAATGCTTTTAGTCTTATGCCATAGTATTTCTCTTTGTTGGAAGTCTTTTAAGACTTGCAATTTATTTCTTTATTTTTGCATGTATTTGAAAGTGTAAAACACTAAGTCTTTATGGTATTTTATAAATCATTTAGACTTTAATGTTCTTTTAATGCAAGAATAATTATGGAAATAGCTTTCAACATATAACTAAGTCATGAGGGGAAGAGAGATATATTTGTATTTATGACTTGGAGAGAATATGGGGAGGTTGATATCAGTTTGCAAACATAAGGAGGGTATGTTGGAGGTTTTAATTGTTTTTGAGAGCTTTTGGAGGGAAATTTGTGGATTCATTATGGTGGACTTGGTCAATTTGACCTTTTCATGCATATTAAAGCCTTTTGGAGTGGATATGGATGCTTTTTTCTAGGATTTTTTAGGACATCCGACCCCAACTGTTTCTAGAACCTATTACCATGGGTTTTGGAGGGAGTTGTGTGATATAGTCACTTTAGTGACTCATTTGTAATCAGTTGTTGCTTGCTGCTTTCCAGCTTAGTGACTTTTGGAGTCCATAGTCAGGTTTTTGCAAGCTTTGTAACTCAGTTTTGGAGATGGATTATAGTGCAAACCTTGGAGTATTTTGGTGTTGAAATTTCTTGCCTCCTTGTTCTTACAACTTTATCCATGTTAGTGATTGATCAAGCTATTTGTGAGAATTTTTCATAATTTCCTTTTAGCATTATCTCATAGTTTATGCATTTTCTGCAATTAGATAATTGATGTAGGTTGTTGATTGTGTCATAATATTGCTTATAGTTTCCAATTGTGAAGTTTTTCTTCCTATTGTTCATTATTGTGATTGACCTTTTGGTGAAATATTTATGCAAAGATTCACTATAACAGGTTGTGCAAACATAGTTTACATTGGTTGAAACCAAGTGTTAATTTCTATTTCTCATTATCCATCTTAAATTTGGTGTATCACATTACTTTTAGTTTTAGTATTTCCTTTTAAGCACTCTTTCTCCCTTTTCCTTTACAAAATCAGTAGTTTTAGGTGACACCATAGGAAGATGGCCTTCTCCAGAGGTTGACCTCTTTTTACAAGTTACCCACAACTTTAGAGGTCTTCCCATGTTACACTGAAATGTTGAATTTAATATTCAACAGGGTGCAATTTCAGTAGATAACAATTTTGGTATGCCTAGTGGGACTGGAACTTGTTTCCTATTCAAGTTTGTTGCATTTTGGCTATTGTTTGATGTGTACAATAGTTAGTATCCACCTTTTGAGGTGTTTAAAATACATACCTGGTGACGCCAAACTTAAATCTTCTACTTTCACAGACACAATTGTTGTTATATATCAAAAGAATCTATTAGTTCTAAGTTCCCAGCTCTTTGAATGAAAAAGATGTCAGTTTTTCATGAAAATACTTACTATTACCCTCCATATCATGAGAATATTGCTTATCAACATCATTATCATCCTTTTCAAGCTGAGCATGCAGCTGGTTATAGTTCAAATCCCATGTTTTTTAAGAAAAACTAGCATACCCACTATGAATACCACCCATCCGACCTTGTTGAGCCTTCATATTAGCCTACAAATGCTTATCCACATGATCATCCCTAGGAGTACCCTTATCAGAATGTACTGGATTTGATCCAACAAGTTGACTGTACGTTGTGGGATCTAAGTCAAGGTCTTCACAACTTGAAGACTGATGATATTGGTAAGGTTATTGCATGCATATCTAGAATATTGGTTGACATTAAGAGGTAGAAAAGGACCATTATGCAGCAACAAGAAATGGTTGAATAGGCCTATTCTTATGATCAGGAGTTAAGGATGTAAAGGATACAATTTGAAGGTCTTGAATGCAAGATAGCGACTAAGGAGGGGCAAATGAAGCTTTTTTTATCTCGAGTGCAAGGCAGTCAGGCTTACCTAGAATATCAATGAAATTTGCATGAGGAGGTTCGAAGGAAGCAGTTTGAAGAGAGTTTTGAAAGGAAGAGAGTTGTAGTTAAAGAAGAGGAAGTAGAGGAGACCCACAAGTATGAGTTTCAAAATTTCAAATAGGAAAAATCTTCTAGATTTTCAAGTGAACCTATTGCTAAGACTTCTACCCTTGAAATTCCAAGTTGGAAAAGCCCATCTCTGCCACCTTGTGAGGTTCCTTCACCTATCATACTATAAACAAAATCATGCTCTAACAGCTAGAAAGTAGAAGCAGAGCAGACCCTTGATCAAAACAACTCATTCCCTATGGAGGAAATTAGAACTCCAAATCTGTTACATCTAGCTATGGAGCATTATTGGCTAGCACAAAGAGATCTTCAAGCTGAAGAAACTATTCTACGACAACAGGAAGACATCAAAATAGTTGATGAGTTTTTGATTAATGACGATCAACAAGAAAACAAAACCTTGGACCATGATGAGGATCATGAAAATGAACTTGATACTATTTTCCAAGGTATGAGTTGTGATATTTTTAAACATATTATAGAGGAAGAAGCTAATGTTGAGCTTTATGAAGAGATATGCATGGACACAATTGAACATTTTTGTTCAAATATTGATGAAAAGGAATCAACTCTATTTGACGAGGGTGACATTCATGTTGAAATTCAACAGTAGGGTCATAGGTTTGAACAAGAAACTTCTCGTGAACCTATTTTTCAAGATCTTGTTTGGCTAGAGGAGCTTTCTTTTTGTTGTACAATAGAGCTTGCAGCTGATTTATCAGATGAAGGCTTGTTTCAGGAGGTTGCTTCAGTAATTGAGCACTTTGCTTCCTTCATTAAAGAGGAGCAACCTGTGTTGGACTGTGTTTCTTTGAGTGATAACAAGGTTTTTGAAGTTAAACAAGTTGTTTGTAAGACCCTTCCAAGAGCTAATAGCTTTGATGAGTTATTAGCTACTTTAGTGGAAGAGGATTGTCCACTCACCATGGAGGAGGAGCTTACCTAGAAACTTATTATGCAAGATGAATGCAATGTTGTTGTTTCTGAGTATTCAAATTGTCTTTCAAACTCGTCTATGAAGCAGTACAACCATGTGAAATCAAAAGAAAGAGAG
The DNA here is from genome assembly GCA_007258455.2 of Sequoia sempervirens. Taxonomy (NCBI): domain Eukaryota; kingdom Viridiplantae; phylum Streptophyta; class Pinopsida; order Cupressales; family Cupressaceae; genus Sequoia; species Sequoia sempervirens. Next base: position 243,093 of record VDFB02270324.1, read on the forward strand.
GTTGCCAGTAAGGAAAGCCCAAGTTTTATTTGGTCAAGAGGTTGTCCAATCAGATACTTAGTCATGCTTGTACCTAGGCATGAAGATGCAATTGAAGCTAACTTGGGAGTAACATCTAAAAATGAACAAGTTCAACTCATTTGTCCAAGCTAGGATAGTGATAAGCACCATCAAAGTTAGGTTACAAGTAAGCTTATTTGCATTTTTCATGAAACATTGCAGCAATCTATTGAATATCTGCTTGTGTTTCATACCTTTTCAGCAATACATAGCCATGAAAAGCATCAATTGTTGCTAAGAAAGGGGTGTTATTTTGCAAAGCCAGTTAATGGGTTTGTTTGACCAGTTTCTCTGCTAGTTAGTGTAGGATAGTATAGGTTTCAGTTCTAGTTTCATTTCCCTAAGTGTTGTTCCAGCACGACTAGATAGTTTCTATTCTACTATTTTGTTTTCAATAAATGCCAATGTGTCATTCATACTATCAAGTCTTAGTTTTAGAAGTTTTGAATATGTTTTTCTAAGTCATGAGCCTAGTTTCTGAGTGACTTCGTGCCCAAGGGATAGGTCTAGGCAATTGGTCAGGATTTTTAGTAGGAAAACATGCAGTAGATGTCACCAAAAATGTTACTAGATTTTCACTCATAGGTGAGCAATCAACTGGAGTTTATTAATTTTAAACTAAGAAAATGAGGTACATTTTATTAACTTTCCTACATTACATTCAAATGTATAAAAGAAACAATCCAGGAAAGATTACAATTACAGATCATTGCATTCATACACATGCATGTAATAGAAGAAAGATTCTAATCTTTTTAGAAAAGAGTAATCTTTATTGAATGTAGAAGTGCACATTATCTCACAAAAGCCATTAGATTGACTTAACTTATTCAATACAAATTATAAAAAATATATCCATGAATAAGTAAGGAAAATAAATGAATGTGCATAAAAGGAAGGTAACCAACCATTGCTTATGAATGACTGGTTCTGATGTGTCTTCTTGTCCTACTGTTGTCATGATCTTCATCTGTCCCTTCTAGCTCCAAACCACTATTATTCCTGCATGTGACAGTAACAATGGTGTTAGAGCATGCTCTAAGTAATGAATGATTACACACATTATATACACATTCTCCCTATGCATGTATAAATTGATCATTATGTGCATTAAATAAGCTATGTGTACATTTTAGGTGTCTCAAAAAACCATTGGAGTCATCAAACACACCTAAAATATACATGTTTTTTCTAACGTGTTTTCTTCATGTGCAACTACAGATGTAACCATGTCTTTGTATTCATCAAATTGTAGTTCATAGCATTAAATGTGGCTCCCACAAGGGTTGAGCTCAGTGTGCTATCATTTTGTGTTTGACAGGATAAGCTTGTTAAGTCTTCCATGACATTGTGATGCAATGAAGGATGAATTCATCATCCATAGCAGTAAGTGTAGTGACATGGATAATGGCTATCAATCAAGGCATTCAAGTGTTTAGTAATCAAATATTTACAGTCTCAGTGATGTTGCTAGGAACTAATGAATCAACAGAAGAACAAGTACCTAGGAGCATAAGTACAAAAACCATACCCTCTACTCTAGGAGTAAGTTCTTCATTGAATGGTAAATCCATTTCTATAGAACCTTATTCATAAGCTTGGAAACATGGGTTTCAAGCATAAGGGATTGAATGATCAATTTTTCAAAAGAAACAACTATGATATTCAGAATATTCTTCATATATGTTGTGGTGTAGTTGAATGAGATCAAGTCTCGAGGGATTTCAAGAGTTCCCTAAAACAAACATGAACAAAAGTGTGCATATAACTAATAAGAGAAAACATGCGGGTGCAGCCTTTAGTGGTGTCATAGTGGAAAAATCGGGTTCTCAAGGTGAATAGGAAGCCTATGTTTGCAAGAAATGAATGCAACAATTCTTGATATAAGACCTGAGGCAAATGAGAGCTGGTGCAATATCAAGGCAATGTAGTCTATTAAATAGATAGTCACCATGCAAATTCACATCATGAAAACTTTCAAGGATGCACATATTATTAGATGCAGTTTAAAATCATCAAAAAAGAGTTCAATAACTAGAAACGGAATAATAGACTAAATTTTTACAATAATAGAAGATTCAAAGGGTCTAGTCTCTCATTTATTATATTTGTTATAGTTTCAATATCAAGTGGTTCCTTTATAGGTACTTATATTCAAAGCAGAATTTGATGTACATATGGTTATTGAAGAGGCTTGTTCGAAGGAAATAAAAAAAACAAATTAGTTAAGTAGATCAATGGTATATTTATCATTTTCTTTTGCTTCAAGTAGGTGCCACGAGGAATCTATGAATATGGGAGCTTATAATTATATTACACCTTATTTTTCTAACTGTTTTGAGAGTTCTAGATCAAGGTATACTTGCAGATTTTGAGTATGTTGGTTGTGCTCCATCAACTACTATGGAAATCAGGTTTAGTCATGATTCATAAATAACTTTGAGACAACAATGCAATGTAAATGAAAAGAACAAGACACAACCAAATCCTCAACAAGAAGTTTTACAAAGGTAAAGATTAAAGAAAGAGAATGCATGGAAAGAATAGAAAAATAACATGAGTGAATGATAGAATTGTTGAGTATCGACAATGAGCATGGCCACAACCTGTAAATGTAAATTTTATTTTTTCTAGAATTCAAATTATGAGTCAATGAGTATCTAAGACCTTGTAGCCTGCAACCTTGGCTCTTTACAATTCTCATAAATACCAAAGGAGGTGCAGTAAAAAATGACCAATGTTTAACAGAGAAGCCATGAGCTTCACAAATGGCCACGGTTTTTGTGAAACTAGAAAAAAAAAATTATTATAAATATAGCACAAAAAGCTTCAAAAAATCAAACACAAGGAGCTTGAAAACAACTTTATTGTTCAAGCTAGGAGAAACTTAACAAGCACAATCTCAATTTGTAGATGATCCACGTGATTCACTTTTTTAGAGATCTTTGTTCAGCTCCAGATCAAACCCTGTGGCAACGTCCTCATGAGTCCAAAGAGAAACAAGTTCAAAATGGAGGATAAGGGATTACGATTTGATTTAGATTTAGGGTTTGAAACCCTAAAAGTGTTGATGAAGATTTAGGCATTTTTTCCTAAGTATTAAAATGCATATAAAAGGTATTGTGCCCATTGGCTAATGCTTTTAGTCTTATGCGATAGTATTTCTCTTCATTGGAAGTCTTTTAAGACTTGTAATTTATTTCTTTATTTTTGCATGTGTTTGAAAGTGTAAAACACTAAGTCTTTATGGTATTTTATAAATCATTTAGACTTTAGTGTTCTTTTAATGCAAGAATAATGATGGAAATAGCTTTCAATGTATAACTAAGTCATGAGGGGAAGAGAGATATATTTGTATTTATGACTTGGAGAGAATATGGGGAGGTTGATATCAATTTACAAACATGAGGGTATACAAGAGGTTTTAATTGTTTTTTAGAGCTTTTGGAGGGAAATTTGTTGAGTCATTATGGTGGACTTGGTCAATTTGACCTTTTCATGCATATTAAAGCCTTTTGGAGTGGATATGTATGCTTTTTTGTAGGATTTTTGTGGACATCCGACCCCAAATATTTCTAGAACTATTCTCATTGGTTTTGGAGGGAGTTGTGTGATATATTCACTTTAGTGACTCATTTGTAATCAATTCTTGCTTGCTTCTTTCTAGCTTAGTAGCTTTTGGAGTTCATAGTCAGGTTTTTGTAAGCTTTGTAACTTAGTTTTGGAGATGGAATATAGTGCAAACCTTGGAGTATTTTGGTGTTGAAATTTCTTGCCTCCTTGTTCTTGTAGCTTTGTGCATGTTAGTGATTTATCAAGCTATTTGTGATATTTTTTCATAATTTCCTTTTACCATTGTCTTGTAGTTTATGCATTTTCTACAATTATATTATCAATGCAGGTTGTTGATTGTGTCATAAGATTGATTATAGTTTCCAATTGTGAAGTTTTTCTTCCTTTTGTTAATTAATGTGATTGACCTTTTGGTTAAATATTTATGTAAAGATTCAGTATAACAGGTTGTGTAAACATAGTTTCCATCTATTGAAACCAAGTGTTAATTTTTGTTTCTCATTATCCATCTTAAATTTGGTGTATCATTTTACTTTTAGTTTCAATATTTCCTTTTAAGCACTCTTTCTCCCTTTTCCTTTACAAAATCATTAGTTTTAGGTGACACCATAGGAAGTCGGCCTTCTCTGAAGGTTGACCTCTTTTTACAAGTTACCCACAACTTTAGAGGTCTTCCCATGTTACACTGAAATGTTGAATTTCATTTTTAGCAAGGTGCAATTTCAGTAGATAACACTAACATTTGAATAATGGTTTTATTTACATGAGATGCTATAAATGTTTTTTTTTTTTAAGGGATTTAATGTGTGGAATTTGTGAGTGCAAGAGATACAAATTGTGATGCAAAGTTAGAGTATGGACGGTCAGGAAAACTTGAATCATGGATGGAATAATTTTCAATCCAATTCAATTACTCTGGGAGATTATAATGCCGAGGGCTTTGAGTCCACCAGAATGCTAAGGATCTCGGTATTTCACATGCGGTGGAAACAAATGTTGATTCCCTGGAGAGCCCATTCTCGAGAGTGATAGAATTGGAGCCAAGCGATGTGTGGGGGTGAAAATTCCACCTTTTCATTCTAAATGTATGGGAAAGACCTACACATTATCATGATTCGAAGTATTATCCTGACAAAGATTCAAGATCAAAATTTGAAGAGCTTCAATGAGTTATTGGAGTTGAATTCCATTAAATTCAATTACAATTCTCCTATTGGTCACTATATTCCACGTGCCTTGACGAGATTGGTCCCTTGGATTCCTTCTCATGTATTTGTCTTATCCTATCTGAGCCTTGTGTTCTATAAAAGGCCAGAGGATCCTCATTTTTGTTTTTAAGTTTAGAATTTGTGGATGTCGGAGGAGCATAATTTTTTTTCTTTTTTCCTATTTTCTGAGTCATTCTAGCATAAAAATTTGTATGCATGTAGACATTAATTAATATCAGAGATTGTTAGATAGCTACCTATCTCAGTATCTTTTGTAGCTAGTTTTGTTAGTTCGTCTGAAACAAGACTGTATGCTATGTTGTTTAAGGGTGCATACAAAACCTATTCAGTGTCCGAAAATAAAACCCCTCTATTTAAAAGCTTGCACCATTTTATATGTATATGTGAAGAAATATGGTGAAGTATAACAAGATTTACTTTGTTTTGATTAATTCTTTGGGCCATCCATGGAGAATAACCAGGAGAAACTTTTAATTTTCAATATTTTTTATGCTTTTTTTTAGAATAGATGCTTAAATATTTGAAAATGTTCCAAAATTTAAATGAATGGAAGGAATTTCATTGAAGATCTTTTGTTTTCCATAAATTTTTTGAATGCTTAATGCTAAATCTACTTAAGTGATAACAAAGAATCAATTATGTTCATGAATTGTTATGGAAAATATTTTGGTTTCATGATGTTTGAACTTATTATTTCAATTTGGAATCTACACCTAAAATATTCAAAGAACAACCATAGTCCCTTTGAGATTAACAACAATATCACATCAGTACTTGAGAGCGACCCTAGTGCAACCATGACCTAGTTATCAGATACCTTGGATTGAACAAAAGAAAATCTTTGTCCTGTAATGCAAATTTCCCCCTTAGGTTGTCTTTGTTCCATATCTTTGAAGAAGGATACGCTCTTTGCAGTCTTATCTGTGAAGAATTTATTTTCCCTTTTTGTTGCGAGTAAAATCATTGTCTATAGGAACTAGCACTAGAAGGAGGGCCTCCATTTAATATTTTAGGTATCATTCCCTGGAATTGGAGAATTATGTTTCAAAACACTAGTTTTGAGTTTGGTAAGGAGAATGTGAATGAGAAATTGAATGCAAGCTGGTTTTCATTATGGAATTTGGAAAAATTTGGAAAATATTTAATCAAAAGTTGCATCCTTTGAGTTTTTTTACTTTGGAAGAGTCACTAAGTGTAGGATTGATGATAGAATTGATCACGGTGAACTTGAATGTGAATTTTTTTTAACTAGGGTAAGTTTGGCCATAAGTAAAGTGATTATGTTAATAGAGGAAGTTTTAATTGCTAAAAGAAAAGGATTGTTAATGAGAAAAAAGTTTTTCCCTAGTGGAGTTGGAAATGTTAAAAAATCAACCAATATACCAAAAAAGTTGGAAAACTATGATTTTATAAAAAAAATTCTAATGCTTTGCAGGAAAATAGGTGAGAATGTCGAGATTCACAAATATTTCATCACAAACAAGGAAATGACATTAATGAATCATCATTTCTTGTATACATGGAAAATGCAGATAACAAGATGGAGTGAGAAAATCAAGCGAGAAACGTGTGTATTGTGCTTCAAGTTGGAAATTCACAAACTATAAAAAGAATTTTTCTTGATTTTATACAAGATACAAAATATCAAGCTTTTAATTTTTCTCTCTCTAATAGCAATATAAATAGTGATGTATCTTGGTCTAACAAAATGCAAAGTGAAAACAGGGTCGAATATATGAAGATTTTCAAAGGAAGAGGAAGCAGAGAAATAAACACAACCATTCATGGAAATGGACCAGGGCTGGAGGAAGGTGTAGTATGGTCGCATTAGATGAAATGTGTGCAATCAATCTCTAATGAGATCATTTTCATACATTTGAGCCAAATTATGGGTAAGTACACTTTTGAATTTATGATGTTTAAATGAAAAAAAATTAAGATAATTCATTGTTACAGTAGAATACTGAAAATGTTGATAAGTAAATTTAAAGACAAACTTGCTATAATTTGTACAAAAATTGTAGAAGAAATAGTTGTAAAAATTGAAGTAAATTGCTTTATTAGAATTAATCTTTTGCTATGTTAGAGTTAGGGTAGTTAGGGTTAGTTTGCTTTTTGTAGGGTTTTGTGTTTATTTTGTTTTGTTTTTCTTGTTCTTTTCTTTTGTCTGACCTCTGCATTAACAAATTTTGCTTAAATGTATCTTATTCATGAGATTGAATTGAAACATTTGTAAAATCAAACTGAGAAAGAGAAATAATAAAGCCATACACAATAAAACATGCTTAAAAAGTACTAAAAATCATGTATATACATCAAATATCAGAAATCCTCATTCAAAAAATAAAAAAAGAGTCAAAAAGAAGGGTGAGAAAAGTTGCAGATGATAGTAGCTATTCAGTTGATGTGGGACACCTCTTCCATTGGGGCTAAATACCCTATGTAGGAAAGTTCTCAGTGAGTTTCAAAGTCTTGGATATGGAGATCAGTAAGAAAAGGCCAAAGTGGAACCACTTTCCCGTGTTCTAGGAACTGAGGAATATCATCCATGGAGGGAATCCCAATGGTCAGATGTGCAATTGCTAAAATGGTATCCAGATTCTCCAAGAATTCAAGTTTCACTATCAAGTTGGCAGCAACGTGAACATCTTCAATAGGCAGCCCAATGTCCAGAAGTGACGTTACAAAGTGAGAAGCTATGTTAGATTAAAAATGAAAATAGTGGTTGGATGCAACATATATTTCCCCAAGGACTAAGCATAAGTTTGGTACAATGAAACTGGAAGTCCTAATGATGAAGACCTTTTCAAGCGTTTGAGATGTGATACTCCCTAAGAAAACATTCTGTTTGCAAGAACAACCTAAGAAAATTGGAGTATCCATGGCCAAGAAGCAAATATAAAGACACATAACAGAATTACATAAACAAGTAGAAAAAGGAGAAAAAGGAAAAGTTTGGAGAATTTGAGAAGAAATGCAAAAATTTATGGAGAGCTGTAAGAAAGTTGCAGTACATAGTCACCTTGAGTGAATTATTTTTTTTGGGAAATCGTAAGCGAGGTGGAAGCTGGATAATTATTTTTAGAGTTAAGGTTAAATCAAATTAATTCTTTACACATATCTGGTAGAAAGTTGCTTCAAATTTTAGCATTACGGAGATTACGAATCAAGCAAGTTGAAGATTTCAAAATTTATAGTGGTCATTTCAAATTGTTTAAAAGAGTCATATTAATTATGGAGGTGTTATGTGTGTGGAATGCAAAGGGAAATGAAGTTGGCAAGGCAATACACATCATCACCTAAGTAAGTTGAAGAGATAAAACATGTTGAATAAGGCATGTGAATTTAATGCAGAATAATGTGATCATGTTTCAAGGTAATCATGATAATTTTGGATCCATTAATGAAGTGCAATGCTGTCAAGTCGAAATAGCTAGTAGGAATTTTAGTAGTTGGCATAAAATTTAATCGGAAGGGTGGTAACTAATGTTTCTAAAATTAGATTTAAATTTGGTGATTAAGTTGTCTATTGCTAAATTTTAATTTATGCACATTTTTTAATCATATAGCATGCTACAATTAGCTAGGATTTGGCATAAATTAGTAAAATTTAGGTTGAAACACACACCTACAGGGAATCGTTAAATGAGTTTTTGGGAAGTAGTGAATTGATGAAGGGATTTACATTGAATGAAAAATAAAAAATTAACCTTCACTACCACTATAATTCCCAACCTAATAGTGGTGCTTCATTGCTTGCAAGTTGATAAATGAGTTATCATTGAAATATCAAAAGTGAAAAATGAACTATCATTGCTATATCAAAAATAGAGAGAGAGAGAGAGAGAGATATCAAATTTTTAGGCTATCCAAATAACTCTACTGGGACTATGGATGCATGACCAGTAGTAGAGATATGTTTGGGGGAATTACAAAAATAGCCTTGTCGGGGCTATGGACGCTTGACTGACATCAAGCCTCTATCCCTAGTTGGCTTTGGAGGATTACTATATTATATTCATGAAATGTTATGGAAAATATTTTGGTTTCATGAAGTTTGAACTTATTATTTCAATTTGGAATTTACACCTAAAATATTCAAAGAACAACCATAGTCCCTTTGAGGTTAACAACAATATCACATTAGTACCTGAAAGCGACCCTAGTGCAACCATGACCTAGTTATCAGAGACTTGGGATTGAATGAAAGACAATATTTTCCCTGTAATGTAGAATTCCCCCTTAGGTTTTCTTTGTTCCATATCTTTGAAGAAGGATAGGCTCTTTGTGGTCTTGTCTGTGAAGAATTTATTCACCTTATTTGCTACGAGTAAAATCATCATCAACACATAGTATGCCCAGATTCAAATATCCAAGAAAGACACATTCATGCTGGGGTTAATTTTGAGTGTTTATACTTATTCAATTCCATATGTAGCATAAACTAATACAATGGCATAATCCTACACTCATTAAAGGGGCTCAATTTTAGTGCCCAATGTGAGAGCAACATAAAGGGGGCTACAACGGCTATGAATTTGCAACATCTAAAGAAGATTTGCAAATAAGTTAAAAATATAATCTTCCCAACATTGAGGCTTGGGGTGTAGAGGTAACATGCTAGCACACATTGTTAGTGAGGCCCCTTGTTCAAAACCCATGGGTAGCATCTCACACCCAGAATGTAGAAAAAATGGAGGTAGCATTCAATTATTCTGCACACTTGCTAGTAGTGGAAAATGATAACATTGTATGATTATAATGTATAATTGCAGGTATTGTCCCCTTTCCATGTATTTATCTTTCATATAATACAATTTTGTAACGAGCTTCTCTTGAAAAAAGTAGATTTGGTTCATGGTAAATCCTCTAAAATCTATGAAAATTTGTTAAAACTAAAATACCTTCAAGAATTGTTCAAGATATATTTAGATAGATATACATCAGGCCAAAGGAGCTACACAACTTGTACACACAAACAAGTATTCTCAAATACAACTGCATGGCCAACTTACAACTGAAAAGATATTCTTGGTTGGTTACAAAACCAAGTATTATAATTTAGAACAAGATACCACTACATCACAAGCATTTAATCACAAAAATATGGAGATCATTCTTGTGGCCACACCATTCCCGCTATGCCTCTATGTATAAAATGAACATAAACTATTAGCATCATGAATAGTGAAAATCATAGTGGTAATAACAAACCATTTCTGAATTATATAGGTTGAAGTATGAAACTAACCTAGGATTATTAATGAAAAAAATAAAGTTATATAATCAAAATGATGCATCTACAGTAGTAGTTTTAGACAGAGCAATATTAAGCATCTTGAGAGTAAGAGATAGACCTACACTAAGTTAACTAAGGCAATAGGAAGAATATTGCACATAAGAAATTATACTATTAGTTGTAAGTAGTGATAATGTATACATATGTGAAAAGAAGAATCTAAGATGAAAGTGAATACCACAACTTAAGTATAACATTAAAAGCAAATCTTAAGTGCACTTGCCTATTAGGGTTTCAAATGGGCTTTGATAAATTAGAATGGTGTGAATATCATGCTTATTGTTAAAGTTCAAGACATACAAAAGAAAAGAATTGTCAAACTTACTCTGTAAATGGATATCATAATTGTAAATTGAAATCTAAACTATAGATGGAGCTAAACTGATTTAATGCCTCCTGCCTTTGATTTAATCTAGAGGAAAATGATCCAAACATGAGCCAATTTGTAAGTAGAATTTAAATACATAGGTAGAAAAATATGACTTGCAATTGAACTATATGAAATAGTCTTGAAAAATACATAAATAATAAATATAAATCCTGAATTTTTATCTAGGGAAAGCATTTGTTAAGGAGCATCTATCTGAGCCTTTATTTATGTCTTATATATCAATAGTTGACTTGTTTGAGTTGTTTTGTTGAGGACTAAAGTTTGTTTCTACTCCAGATGCTTTGTTAATTTCTTTTGTATGAATGAGTAGGCCAAATACTTTTGTTAGGTATGCATGGGTTATAATAGATATTATTGCACCAATGCTCAATTACCTCAGGCTACCCATCTTGCTATGTTGACAGAGGTGAGACTCTTGAATTTTACTTTTGATATTTGATTATTTCTAAAAATATAATGAAAACATTGTAAACTTAAAGAAATTAGAGAAACACTCAAGCCATTTTTATTGATTTTCATTTTGTATCATGCACAAATAGTATGATTGTATTAAACTATTTGAAAATATTTCTTTCATTGCTTCATATAAATTCTTTAGAAATGTGAATAAATAAAAAATATTTGTTGATGTATTCTATTTATTTTGTGATGCACGTATTTTATTTAATAAGATAAAACTTTATATCAACATACTATTCCATGCTTATGATCAGTGTATTTGATTTAATTTTTGAATATTGATTATCGTGATTGTCCTTCTAGATTATGGCAACAATGAATATCAAATAAAATGAATTGAATAACTCTATAACCAAGCCATTAACAACAAAGGATTTAGTTGATTCCAATACATTCATTGAAACCCCTACAAAGAAAATCACAAAATCAATTGTAGAGCACTCAAAAAAGATTATAAAAGAAATGGAAGATGTCTCCTTCGTTGTTGTTGTAGTTGAACATGAGATCATACAAATAGAAGACATGGCAGACAATTTTCATAAGTATTACACAAAAGTTGCAGGCTTTTTTTCATCTCTTAAAGGAATTTATTACGATGAGCAGTATGAATAGGGATCCTTCAAACAAATAATTGAAGAATCTATGTTGTTTTTAAACCATAACTAGTGTATAAATCTAGGATAATGTATAGTGTTGGTTTTAAATAGTATTTTTACAAAGACTTTGATTTATGTTGTTGAAAGAACTCACTTCATATATCTTCTATGAAAATTAATTTTAATCTATGTAAATGATTTTACTAGTTTTTCTTTTATATCTTTTATTTGATAAATCCTTTATTGGTGAGTATTAAATGTTGCCTCATGTCCTATACTCTTTTAATAGGAAGGGTTTCATCTCTTTCCACAAAATCAAGCCTAAATAGCTCAGATTTAGGTATTATATTAGGCTTAAATTTTGCATTTTCCTTCAATGTTTTTGATTAGATAAGCAGGGTTTTTAAAGGGCCCTGAAACCTTTTACAAACCGAAAGATAGATCATTCAGCTTAGCAAAATAGAAAAAACCAGTAGATAACAACAAGACAACAACCAATCAAAACCAGTACATCTCCATCAAAATGGAGCAAAGCACTACACACCCTGCTTAAGGTGGTTGAAAAAATTGTTGCAAGGATTTTTGCTAAACCATTTTACAAGGGTTCATCTCCACAAATATTTTCATATTTTTATTGCAAGGAGAAGAAATAGGGCCATTCATAGGACCAACCAAACCAGGAGTATCAACAGAGGGGCCATTAGAATCATCAACCTAAGGATTTTGAAAGAGAGTTGTGTGATCTTCTGTAGCATCATACATCTTCTATTTTTCCTTCCAAACAAAGTGTTGTTTCTCTTTCCTTAGGCAGGTAAAGGAGGCATGACATGTTGGATGTTGTGGATGTTGCTGATAAGTGGTTGTCATTGATGCCAACACTATTGGCCTTGAAGACATTATAAGTTGTATATGTCAAGGATATTGAGAAAATTATAATAAAATAAGTTGCAAGTTGTTAGTGGTGAAATGAAGTTAATTCTATTGGTTAGCTCAGTACATTGATGATTTGAGGTTGTGGATTAAAGGGTTTTTTTTCAAGATCTAGTTTATCCACAGTAATTTTTAGAGATGTGCATGAAGATTTGATCGAGTTATGAGTAGTTGTGTTCTGACAGTCATTTTGTTGCTTCAGTTGGTGTCCCTGAATGGAGATGATGTGATTCTAGTAAGTTCAGTTGTTGTGGATACTTCTCTAGTGATTCATGATGTTTGAGGATGTTTCTAGATCATGCTCTATCTGTGTTGCATGTCTGCATTGATTGTTGTGCTTGTGATTAGAGATTTTCTCTTGTGTGTTCATGTTTTTCATGTTCTTGGACAATAAGGTGTTGTAGCATGTTGTGGATCCTCGAACTGAAATTGTTTGAAGTTTTCTCATGTTTGAGTATTTTGTTTTGGGTCTTCATTATGTTTTGGCTAACATTGGCCGATTCACATTGAAAATTAATTATTGTTTTGGGAAATTAGTTTGCATATGTTGTTGACGCCGACATGTAGCAATGCAATTTCTTGTTGTTGTGGATATATATAAGTGATTGTTTATTCCATTTGAAGGCATGCTTGTGTATGAGATGTGCAAATAATGTCCTAATCATTCAAAGGAAGAAGTAGAGTGTGAAGAAGTGTTCATGTGCTTAACCAAAATTGTAATCAAGCATTAGTAGATGCTATTCTCTTAGTTTAAAATCCTATGGATGTAATCCAAATGCTTTTGTAAGACAGTGTTTCTTCTTTTGGGTAGTAAGCATTTTTGTATTTAAGCAATGAGTTCTAGGGAGTGTGCCTGAATGCAAGTGCATTCCCCATTTATTTTTATTTATTATTTTAACATGGTATAATCTTGTGGACTAACCTCCATTGTGGTTTTTCCCGTAACAGGGTTTCCACGTAAAAAATATTGGTGTTATTTGTATTTCTGATGTGTTGATGGTTTATGCTTTCATGGTTATTTATCAGACCTGAGAATAAGGTTAATAAGTTTGATAAGTTTGAATTTTTGATACAACTGATTCACCCCCACTCTTAGTTGTCTACCCCTGTGTTGCCAAAAATTGGTATCAGATCAGGTTCCTCAAAAGAATTTTGATAGCTTGAGGTGATCAAAGATGGCGACATACAAGAAGGATATTATGAGATTTGATGGAAAAAATTATTATCTGTGGAAGGCTCGAATGGAGTGTCATTTGAGATGCATTGGTGAACTCTTCCAGAATATTACAAGGAATAGGTATGTTATCCCACAAAATGATCCTTCTACTGTTACTAAGATTAAGGATGTCAAGTACAATATCAGGGCTAAGGAAGCATTGTTAAGTGCTCTAACTGATTTCGAGATGACAAATGTTATGGATTTGAAGACTATTTATGAGATCTAGAAAAAGTTGGAAACTTTGTATGAAGGTGATGCACATGTGAAGGTTGCTAAGCTACAAAGCTTGAAAGGGAAATATGAAATGTTGAGAATGGGTGACAATGAGAACATTACTTCTTTCATGCAGAGAGTGAATGAACTTGTGTGTAGTATCAAATGTGCTGGTGTAACATTGGATGAATTAGAAATTGTTGCCAAAGTGCTTAGATACTTGGCTACTGCATACAAAGCCAAAGCTACTTCTATTGAGGAGGTTCAAATTGTGACAAATGTAACCAGAGACATGTTGATTGGTAAGCTTACAACTTTTGAGTTTAGTGAGTTTGGTGATGATCTTCCTAAGATAGAATTTGCATTCAAATCTACTACCTCTAGAAAGGATAAGCAGAGATATGATCCAGGAGAAAGTTCTTCTAGAAAGTTATTCAAGTATGAGGAAGAAATGAGATAGATTGAAGAGGAGAGAAAACTAGAAGAGCTTGAAGCACTTATTGTCAAAAGGGAAGTTAGAGGAGAAGGTAAGTATAAAGGGAAATTACCTAGGAAATGTTTTCATTGCAATAAGATAGGTCATTTTGCATTAAGGTGTCCAGAAAGAGTTCCTAAGCCAAGACCTAATAAGCCTAAATTCCAAAGAAAGTGTTATTATGTTGTTGATGAAGGTGTGACAGATGATGAATCTGATAAAGGGAATGTAAGTGAAGATGAATGGTTATTTATTGCTATCAAGGAAAATGATCTTGTAGCTATTGAATCTACTAGTTGCTCAAATATGAAGAAAGCTCTAGCGGCTAGAATTGAAGAAAAAGATGAATGGGTGATTGACAGTGGATGCTCTCATCACATGACAAGTGATAAAAGAAAATTTGTGAGCCTAGAAAAGTATGATGGTGGTGTTGTAAGATTTGGTGATGACAAAATTAGTGTAATCCATGGAAGAGGATCCATTTTTCTTGATGGTAAGAATAATACTAATGATGTTCTATATGTGGAAGGTTTGAAGCATAATCTATTAAGTGTTGGATAGATGGTTGATTCTACATAAAACTAGAAAGTGTAGAATATTGGGGAGTTTCAAAAATGTAATTAGTTCAGGTAAAAAAAAAAGGTAACATCTTTCACCAGAATGCTATTGGTAAAAGTTGTCTGATTGCTCAAGTTGATGAAAGTTGGTTGTGGCATAGAAGAATGTGTCATGTAAACTTTGACAATATTATCAAGATAAGTTCTACTTAGGTAGTGAGAGATCTTCCTAAGTTAGTAAAGCCTACTAATACTATATGCAAGGAATGTTAGTTAAGGAAGCAAACTAGAATTTCATTTCAGAGCAAACGACATTGTTCAAATAAAGTGTTGGAGCTTGTTCATACTGATTTGTGTGGTCCTATTAGAGTTAGAAGTTTACAAGGAGAAAAGTATTTCATGTTACTTATTGATGATTACTTTAGATTGATGCGGGTTACTTTCTTAAGGGGAGAATCTGAAGCTCCAGAGAAATTCAAGATTTTTAAGGCTATGGTTGAGACAGAGACAAGTCTAATGATTAAATGTTTGAGATCAAATATATGTGGTGAATTCACTTCCCATGAGTTTAATTATTTTTATGAAGAGCATGGGATACAAAGACAATTATTTTCCTCAGACCCCTTAACAAAATGGAGTTGTGGAAAGGAAGAACAAGAGAATTCAAGATGCTGCTAGGACTATGATGTTGGAAGGAAATGTTCTACATATCTATTAGAGAGAAGCTATGAGTACTATTGTTTACATCCTCAACTAGGTACAAGTCAAAGGTGATACTGGTAAGACCCCTTTTGAGTTATGGTCTAGTCATAAGCCTACTATTAGATATTTCAAAATATTTGGGAGTAAATACTATATCAAAAGAGATGAAGATATAGGAAATTTTGATGCTAGAAGTGATGAAGGAATCTTTATTGGTTATTCTACTAAGAGCAAGACCTACCGGTGCTACAACAAGAGATTGAGGAAAATGGTTTAAAATGAAAATGGCAAGGTTGATGAAGACATAGATAGACCATCCAGAACCCACAAATATGATTCAGATGATCAGAATAGCAATTCAATTGTAGGAAAGAAAGTTCAAACTCAAAATCAAGTTCATATCATTCTAGTGAATCAAGAAAATCAAGAGGAAGGAATCAGTGAAAGTGCAGAAGAGAAATCACAAGAGCCAATAGATCAAGAACATCCTAAGACTCCAAGGTATGTAAGACTAAATCATTTAGAAGATCAAATTATAGGTGATAAGAACAAAGTTGTTTAGACTAGGAGAAAAATTGCAGAAGAATATTGTTTGATTTCAAAACTGGGCCTAATAGTGTCAATGAAGCATGCAAAGATGAACATTGGGTGGAAGCAATGAAAGAAGAAATACAACAGATTCAGAATAATAATACATGGATTCTTGTAAGGAAAAAAATGTAATTGGAACTAATGGGTCTTTAGAAACAAGCTGAATGAGCAAGGTGAAGTTGTTAGAAACAAAGAAAGACTTGTGTGCAAAGGATATTCTCAGATGGAAGGAATTAACTTTGAAGAAACTTTTTCCCCTATTGCTAGGATTGAAGTTGTGAGACTATTTCTTGCTTATGTTGCTTACAAAAACTACAAGGTTTATCAGATAGATGTCAAGTCAACATTTCTAAATGGAAAACTGGAAGAAGTGTATGTTGAGCAACCCAATGTATTTCAATTGACTGATCAAGGAGATATGGTTTTCTAGTTGAAGAAATAATTGTATAGACTTAAGCAAGCCCCAAGAGCATGGTATTCCAGATTGGACAAGTATTTGTTGAAGCTTGGATTTGATAAAGGTATTGCTGATAGTAATATGTATTTCAAGATTGATGATGATAAAGATTTGATTATTGAAGTCTTTGTTGATGATATCATTTTTGGAGGAGATGATAGTTTGTGCATGAAGTTTGCTGATGAGATGCATAATGAGTTTGAGATGTCTATCATTGGTGAGATGAAATTATTTTTGGGATTGCAAATTATTCAGCTAGATAAAGGGATCTTTATATCTCAGTCCAAGTATGTGAAATAATTGCTAAAGAATTTTGGTATGGAAGATTCAAAGCCAGTTGGTACACCTATGGTGACCAAATGCAAGTTGACACAAGATGATGATTCTCCCAAAGCAAATCATACTAGATACAGATCGATGATTAGTGGATTGTTTTATTTGACTCAAACTAGGCCTGATATCATGAATGTTGTATGCATTATTGCAAGATTTCAAGCTGATCCTAAGGAATCTCATGTGACTATTGTGAAGAGTATTTTTAGATAATTGAAGGGGATAGTTGATTTTGGGTTGTGGTATCTTAAAGATGATGATCTTACTTTGACAACTTTTACCGATGTTGATTGGGTAGGTGATGTGAATGATAGAAAGAGTACTAGTGGTGGTGCATTTTTCTTGGGTAAGAAGCTGATTTCATGGTTAAGTATGAAGACAACTGTCATTTATGTATCTATTGCAGAGGCAGAATACATTGTTGCTGCTAATAATTGTACTCAAGTATTATGGATGTAGTAGATGTTGAAAGATATCATAGTTGTGTGTGATGAACCTATTGCTATATTCTATGATAATTCAAGTGCAATTAACATTTCTAAGAATCTGGTGTTGCATTCAAAGACCAAGCATATATCTATCAAGTTTCACTTTTGTAGAGAGAAGGTGAGTAAAAAGGAAGTTAGATTGTAGTATGTGCATACTAAGGAATAGATTGTAGATATCTTTACCAAATCATTGCCTAAAGATACCTTTGAGTATCTCAGAGGGAAGCTAGGGGTGATTACCCATCCTAATCAGAACTAAGATGCATTGACTTGCATCAATCCATGCGTTTCATAGTCATATCTTACTCTAGATTGATGTTGTGGTGGTTGCTACTCAGGGGGAGTAGTCAGATGTTTAGATATGTGGTTCAGAGATTATGTGGAGAAAAGAGATCTTTGTCATTGATGTCAAAGTGAGAGAAGAGTCATGTGAAAAATTGTGAATTATTTGGGGAGAAGAGTCATGTAGGGAGAAGAGTCATGTGAAAGAGTTGAGGAGAAAAGAGTTAGGAACCTAAGGGGGAGTAAGTGCTAAAGATAGTTGCGTTGATGGTGTTTTTCACATCATGTGTTTCCATCAATGCCAAAGGGGGATATTTTTGGATGTTATGGATATTGTTGATATGTGGTTGTCATTGATGTCAACACTATTGGCCTTGAAGACATTAAAAGTTGTATATGTCAAGGATATTAAGAAAATTGTAATAAAATAAGTTGTAGGTTGTTAGTGGTGAACTAAAATTCATTCTGTTGGCTAGCTCAGTACATTGATGATCAGAGGTTGTGGATTAAAGGGTTTTTTGTCGATTATATCTATTGATGGGTGTTTTAGCACCTTCTCAACACAAGTAGTGCATAGGTGCACTACCTCTCTTGAAAGGAAATCTCCAACAACAAGTTGTTGAAAATTACCCCAAGGTCTCTCGAGTGTCAGGTCATGACTTGCTTGGAATATCTTAGTTGGTTTTGATATGATCTTGATGGTAATCACAAGGAAAACTTACATGATTTAAGATGGGGAGGATTGGTTCTTCCAATGGAGTTCTTAAGATGGGAAAGTGATTGCACAATTGTTGTAGGTTCAAACAACAGTCTAGAACTTCTTTAGCTTCATATTTGGCTTTACAATGTGCAATGAACCCTATTCAAAGTCATTACTAAAAAAAGGGAAAATAGGGCAGGGGAAGGGAGAAGTTCCTAGACTTGAAACTAGCAACAAATAGTGACAATGGAGAACTCTATTGCAGACAACCTTCTTAAAAATAAGTTCCACTTAACCAGATTGCTTTGTAGTCTCATGAAACTAGTGCAAGCTTCTAAAGACTATAGATTTTCAACCATTCATTCACCATTAGCATGAATAAAAGATATAAATTTAGTGCATCTTTCAATTTATGCCCATAATAACTTTACACAACTATTCATCATCAATAAACAACAAAAAATATGGACAAGGAAGGTTGCCAACACACAAAAAAATTCTTCAACATCAATGCACAACATTAAATCATCTACTAAAGCAAGCTAAAACATATAGAACAACAAAGTTAATCTACTCAAATTCACTAACTAAGAGAAGAAGAATCATGAAACATGCAAAGGAACTCAAGAATCCACCAAAGTCAATGAATTTCTAGTAAAATTCTAGCAACATGTCATTACAACAACCCAACTCTCTCTTGAAAATGATAGGAGGCCCCCTATTTATAGTGTTCAAAAATAAAAATGAATGGCCAAGATTTAATCTCATTGTGTGGCCAAGATTCACTACAAACTAGGGTTTCACCTACCCCCAAATATATTACAATTTGAAATTACATCCTTGTCATTCAACCTATTTTGTCCTCTAGTGAGCAACACTGTAGCTCTTTTGTCTTCTAGCTGATTTCCTCTTTTTGTTGTAGATACTTGCAGGTGAGGAACTCATCATCAATTATGGGATTTCCTTCACTTTTCTTGATGGTGGAATACTCCAAAAATTTTATGATCAACACCTGGAGCTTATTCCATTCCAATATATTTGACTGGATCACTTGGAAATTTAATTTCCTCGATTTGCTTGTAATCTCATCCGAGTCTTTATCACATTTTTTCATATTCTTTACTACTTACTCAGATTGAGTGAGAGCATGGGCAAAAAACTCATGAAATCCAATGTCATTGCATATGTTGTCCCATTTTCCATCTTCTTATGGAATATGGCTTTATCTTTTCTAGATCTAGCTCAATGACGGGCACATCAAAATTTGTCATCAGTCTCAAATATTCTTCGCAGGTTGTCTTGATTTCCTTGACCTAATCAATATCCATCTCCACTTCATGGAGCACTCATTCCAACACTTCTTTCCATTGGTCTAAGCCCAGGTTCCATGTCTCCACAAGCTAATGGTCAACCTCTACCAGAGAAAACTCCTTCTCCTAGGATTTATCAGGTATCTTGAGAATAGCCTCAAGCTTAGGATACATGATTTTGTCTAGCTCTGGGAAGTTAGTGTAGAACTTCCTTATCCCTTGAAGTATCTTTCTCACCTCTAGGAACTTGTTTGTTGTCCTAGAAAAATGGCCTATTCCCATGTTTCCATTATAGAGGACTTGTAAAAACCAATCCTTTGTGGCATTTGTCCAATTCTTTCTTTTCTCTAACTTATCATTGTGATCCTTGGACAACAATTATGATGGTGCCGAAGACGTGGTGGGGAGCTCTTCTATTGATGACCAATGTTGAATGTAAGTTGTCAAATCTACCACTTGTGCTTTTAACTTCTCTTTGGAAGTGTTATCCTTATGCATTTGGTGCATAATAGTGGCAATAGATCCTTGAAGGTGATCAATTTTTTGCTCTCTCATGGTCATTCCTAGATCAAGGGTACAAATATTATAACTTACGCCTTCTCCCACAATTGGAGTGGCTATTTTTACAGTTTTGGATCCCGATGCATCCATGGTTAGATGAGATCTGACCTTTGGCCTCTTTTCCTTCTTTTTGCTTGTTTGGGCTTGATCCAAGATGCCCCCCAGCCTTGCCATTGGGTCCCTCGGGGCTAGGATTTTATTCTCTAGTTGTTTCTCTAGCCATTCTAGCATCTGAGATTCCCCTTTTGGTGACTCATGATCACCTTCTTCTTTGCGGGCATGTTTGATTTCAATTTCTTTGTTTCCCAAAGCCTCTTGTTCTATCCTTTCCCCCTTTTCTTCATCAGAATCTTGGATGAATATTGTTTCCTTTCCTAGGGATTCAATAGTTGCATGTTCTTTGGGGTTTTCCTCCCCTTCAGTGTTTTTCTCATCTTCTTCTTAGTCATGCCCATGTTCTTCATGATGTTTTGTTTCTGGGCTCTTTTTGGCTTCAGTCTCTTCCTCGATTTTATCTTCTCCTTTCTTTTCATCTTCTTCATGCTGAGGTGGCACCTCTTTATCATGATCAAGAATTTTATTTTGTTCCCTAGTTAGTGGTTTGGTGTCTTCCTCCATTTCCTTTTGTGTCCTCTTCATCAGAGGGTTGTCCCTCTATTTCTTCTCTAACATTCTTGAGTTGCTGAGCCAACTCCTCTTCGAGGTCCGGGCTAAAAGTTTCCACAATATATTTGGTACCTGGCTCTTCAGTGTCTTTCTCAGATGACTATGTCTCTTATTCTTCTCATACCACCTCATGAATTGTTAGATGTTGATACTCAGGATGCTCATGGTAGTCATCTGCTTCTTCTATTCCCTTGGTAGCCTCCCTTTCTTGTCTCTCCAACTCTTCTAATATTTGCAGGGCTGCTTTCATTTTTGGTGGTTCAATTGGAGAAGGAGGGACAAGCAGGTTTGCAACTATCTGTGCCAAGGCAGCTTGTATTGTCAGGTTTATTAATACCCCATATAGTTTCATTGGGATATTCTGCATGTGGTGGGAAAAGGCTTCTGGGAGTGATAGAGTAGGCATTGGCATAGTTGTTGTAATCAATGGAATAGATGTTGATGGAGACATGGAGGAAGAGGAGAGAAGAGAGGTATTGGTAGAGGAGGAGTCTATAACCATGACTTGTGTAGTGGGTGTGGTGGAAGCAAGGTGGACTGAGATATCCACCACGGGTGGAGAAGTGGAAACCATCTCTTGAGAAGCAAGTCACGGGGCAGCAGTGGTGGCAATGTCATTAGCAACAATGACTGCAAGAGTGGAGGAAGCTTGTGGGGACTTTGGTTGCTCAACCTCTTGTTCTTCTTATTAATGGAGCAGGTCCTCTCGAAAGGTGGGAATTTTCATGAAACTGCCCAATTTTTTTAGCTTCTTGGAAGGTTCACCCTCTGAGGCTTTCCTTGAATACACCCTAGGTTTAGGCTACCTCTCAGCCATCTCTCTTCTCTTTCCCAACCTGATGGCTAGAGGATATTTTGAAGTTTGATCCATTATTTTGTCCTTACCTCAATTGGCTTTGTCAAAATATTGAGGTCATTGACTTCTTCTTCGTTCCATTCAATTAACGATAGTGGGAGATTGGAAACTACACCATACCGAGAATCAATTACTATATTTTCATCCTCAACTATTTGAACTGGAAAAGGTAACAAGTTGACACTCTTGACAAAGTATGTCATCATGTGCATGTATTACCTCATTTGTACTTCTTTGTTGTCCTTGCAGTTGGCCTAAAAGTCCTCAACATCATGTACATGGGCGCGTTCAAGCCTGACCATCTTCCTAAGTTTTTTTGTAGGGGTCCATCCACAGTCCGATAGTATAGAGCTCTAGGTTATAGTCCATAAGTTCTTTATCTAAATGGTC